>PVJC01030527.1:0-21140 GCA_004026665.1 Murina feae | reverse complement strand
ACACACACACACACACACACACACACACACACACACACACAAAAGGCGCCTGGCAGACTGGGGCCATCATAGGACATCCACTGAGGGGTCCCAGACTGTGAGAGGGCACAGGCCGGGCTGAGGGACTCCCTCCACCCCGAGTGCACAAATTTTTGTGTACCGGGCCCTTAGTTTGTTATAATTGCCACCTTATTTTCTTGGCCTCCGGTTCAATCTTTTGTCTCTTTACTATCTATATCCACCGATTTGGCTCAGTTTCTGACTTCTTTCCAGCTTTACCTCTCAGATTTTGTTAACTGAGTGCTTGGCTGCCTAGGTTCCTCTTTGCTACCTGGGTAGACTGCTCATGTATAGCTGTGAACTCCCAAGGACTTGCTCACATATTGCCTTAGCGTTTCAATGCTGGCTTCAACTCAGCAAAGCCCGATACTCACCAATCCAAAGAAAACTTCCAACTGGACTAGAGAAAAGCCTCTGTCGGGGAAATTACAAATATAATCTGCAGTGTATTTCTTTTCTTTTTAAAAATATATATTTTATTGATTTTTTTGCAGAGAGGAAGGGAGAGGGATAGAGAGTTGAAACACCAATGAGACAGAAACATCGATCAGCTGCCTCCTGCACACCCCCTACTGGCTTTATGGCCGCAACCAAGGTACATGCCCTTGACAGAATTGAACCTGGGACCCTTCAGTCCATAGGCTGATGCTCTATCCACTGAGACAAACTGGTTAGGACATCAGTGGATTTTTTGGGCTATGGTTGACAATATCTATACTAATAAAAAGGGTAATATGCTAATTAGACTGGGTCAACTGACATTTTCTGGATGTCCCACTTCCTTCCGGACAAAGCCACAGTGGCAGGGGTCGAGGCAGAGGTGGTTAGGGATGATCAGGCTGACAGGGGAACAAACAGTTAGGAGTGATCAGGCTAGCAGGGGAGTAAGCAGTTAGGGGTGACATCAGGCCTGTGAGGAGGAGCAGGCAGTTAGGAGCACAATCAGGCCAGCAAGGGAGCAGTTAGGGGGCAATCAGGCTTGCAGGCAGAGGCCGTTAGGGGCGATCAGGCTGGCAGGCAGGTGAGCGGTTAGGAGCCAGCAGTCCTGGATTGTGATAGGGATGCCAGATTGGAGAGGTGCAGGCCGAACTGAGGGACAGCCCCCACATACACCCTGTGCATGTATTTCATGCACTGGGCCTCTAGTTTTACTATAAAAAACTAAATATCTAATGTTTAAGGTATTTAAGTTAATGTGAAAAGCAGCTTCAGATGGTGGGAAATTATATGTTAAACACTAATAGTTTTATTCCTGGACTTTCTTATTTTAATTGAAGACTCATTTCTTCCCCCATGAGATTGCTAAAGTTCACAATTTGCATTGATAAAAGCTTTGCATTGATAAAAGCTTTCTGCTTCTGACTTGGTTTACTAGACTTTACCTGTTCTGACAGTCTTGGCCTGGAATGTAATTTCCATTTCTGTTAAGTTTAACACCACTTTCTATTCTCATTATCCAGTGCTATGTAACAAAGTACCTCAACAATTAGACTCTTAAATGCAACCATTTTGTTTTTCTTACGATTTTTACATTCAGAATCTGGACGGTTTGGCTAGTGATTCCTCTTTTCCTCAAGACATTGTGGTCCCTTGTTGGCTCTCAGTGAGCAATGGGCTTTCTGGAGGGTCCAAAATGGCCTTCACTCACACATCCATTGTCTTTGCAGTTTTGGCTGGAAGACTGAGTCGGCTGGAACTGGTGACCAGGGTGCCTTCCCATATACTCTCTAGCAGGGGGCTCTTGATAAACTTGAACTTCTCAAAAGGAGAATCACAACTCCCAGAGATAAGGATCCAAGACACGTGGAGCAAAAACCTGCCTTTTTCTTATGTCTTGGGTCCTACAACTGCACAGCATCACTTGTGCTGCCTTCTAATGGTCAGAGCAGACCCAGGCCTACCAGGTTCAAAGGGAAGGAACATCAATCCCTCTTCTCAGTGAAAGGGGTATCACAGAATTTGTGGCTATCTTTCATCTCAGGTGCTTCCTATACTCTGTGTCCCTTTCTCTCTCAATTTTAGTTTGTGTTTCTGACCCTGAAAATCTGAATTCTGCTTATAGTAAAGTAATTGATAAAATCCCTTGGTTCTAGTTCAATTCCATTCATTCATTTCTTTAAATACTTTGTAATCTATTACATGGTTGAGTGTTACAAGAAGCAATGATAAGAAAGAAGTACGATGAAAAGCAATTTTCAAAATATGGACTTTGTTGCCTGGCTTTGAAACTTACCTTTACCGTTTATAAATTATGCAATCTTAAACAGTATACTGGAGCTTCAATTTCCTCTTTTGTAAAGTGAAGATTAAAATGCTCATATTACGTGGCTATTTCAAATGTTGTGTAAAATGATGTGTATTAAGTACTAAGCTACAGTGTCTTACACTCAAAAGCACCCTAGCAGAAAAGAACACTAGCTGTGATTAATAGCTCTTATTATTACTCACTGTGTGAGCCTGAATTAGTCATTTAATATTTCTAGAACTCCCTTTTACATAGGTCATTATTCTGTAAAATTAAGAAACTTGAATTTTGTTGTTGTTATGCTTATGTTCATTGCAGTAAAAAGAGAGAGAGCAAAATCAGAAAAAGGTAAAGACTCATGGAGAAAAGTCCAAGAGCAATCAGGCACAAGCTTCCAGGTATCTTTTCTGAGTATAGTAACATGGGAACATAAGATATACTTCTCTGGACAAATTATTACAGCACTAGAGGCCCAGTGCACATAAATTTGTGCACTCAGGGGGGTCCCACAGCCCGGCCTGTGCCCTCTCACAATCTGGGACCCTTTGGGAGATGTCCACCTGCTGGCTTAGGCCTGCTCCCCAGGTGATCAGGACTAAGATGGCAGTCAGACATCCCTCTGGCAGCCTGGGAGCCCTCAGGGGATGTCCACTTGCCAACGGGGAGCAGGTCTAAGCTGCAGTCACGAGAGGCTCCCACCACCACCACTGTACTGGAAGCCATCAGGCTGGCTTGTGGCTGAGCAGAGCTCCCCCTGTGGGAGCACACTGACCACCAGGGGCAGCCCCTGCATTGAGCATCTGCTCCCTGGTGGTCAGTGTATGTCATAGTGACCAGTCATTTTTAGTTGTTCTGCTGTTAGGGACAATTTGCATATTACCCTTTTATTATATAGGATTAGAGGCCTGTTGCATGGGTGGAGGCTGGCTGGTTTTCCCTGAAGGGTGTCCCGGATCAGGGTGGGAGTCCTGCTGGGGTGCCTGGCCAGCCTGGGTGAGTGGCTGATGGCTATTTGCAGGCTGGCCACAGCTCCTTCAAGGTGGGTGTCCCCCCTGAGGTGCCTGGCCAGCCTAGGTGAGGGGCTGAGGGCCGTTTTCAGGCTGGCCACAGTCTCTTCAGGGAGGGGGTCCTGCTGTGGTGACTGGACAGCCTGGGTGAGTGGCTAATGGCTGCTTGCAGTGAGGCTGGCTGGAAGCAGGTATCTGGGGTTTATTTATCTTCTATAATTAAAATTTTGTTACCTCGAGCAGAGGCCACAGCCTGCCAAGGCAGGCAGGAATCTAGCTTCCTCCATCGCCAGGGTAAGCCTCCTGCTTGTTCCAGCTCTGTGGCTGCCAGCAGCCATCTTGACTGGGTTAATTTGCATATAGTTGATCTGATTGGCTGTTGGGTGTGGCGATTAGCTGGTGGGCATGGCTTAGGTGTAGTGCAGTGACACCAATTTGCATATCACCCTTTTATATTAGATGGCTCAAGCCTCAGGCATACCGAAACACTCCCATTAGGCAGAATACTCCAAGGGTTCAGAAATCATCTCCCTCAGTGTGATGACAGGCCTTCCTTGAGGAGTTGCATGGTTTTAGCTACCTAGGCCAGCTGGGATTACTCCTTCCTTCCCACATACTATTCTAAGATGCTAATAATTGGGGAGCCTGGGCAAAGGGCATATGGGAGGTCTGCTCATGGGTTCCCATGTTTTTGATAAAAATAAAATTGTTGTAAAAATTAAAGTCTATTAAAAATCAAAATTCAATTACAACAATAGTATATTTTAACACTTGTCTTCAAGTTGTTTTATCTTGTATTATATTATCTTGATTGTATTATAAGAAATTCTATTGCAGCCCTAGCTGGTTTGGCTTAGTGGATAGAGTGTCGGCCTGTGGACTGAAGATTCCTGGGGGTCCCCAGTTCGATTTTGGTCAAGGGCACATGCCCAGGTTGTGGGCTCAATCTCCGATGGCGGGGGGGGACATGCAGGAGGCAGCCTATCAATGATTCTCTCTCATCATTGATGTTCCTCTCCCTCTCTCTCTCTCTCTCTCTCTCTCTTCCTCTCTGAAATCAATAAAAATATATTAAAAATAAATAAGTTTTAAAAATAAATAAAAAGCCTTTAAAAAAAAGAAATTCTATTGCCTCACTTTGCCTAGCACCTTTAAAATTTATTTTATCTGTGTGTTTACAAGCAAAGGACTGAACTTTTTCTTATTATTTCTAGCTTTTATTATTTTTAGTAGCTAAAAATTGGAAAGGGCCCAAATATCCATCAATTAATAAATGGACAAATAAAATTGAGTGTTCTTCAGCCATAAAAAAGAACATAGCACTGAAGTATCTTACAGCAAAACTTGAAAACATGTAAGCGAAAGGAGGCAGACACAAAGAGCACATATACGATTTACGTGGAATTTCCAGAATAGGCAGATTCCGAGACAGAAAGTAGATGCATATTTTCTAGGAGACGGAGAGATAGGGGAAATGTGAAATGACTGGTAATGGTAAGGGTTTTCTCTTTGGGGTGATGAAAATGTTCTGAAATCAACCAAAATGGTTACTCAAAATGTGGACACTAATATATACTAAATTGTACATTTTAAAAGAACAAATTTTATGGTATGTGATTTATATATCAATTTTTAAAACTAGCTCTTTCTCACAAATAAATTAGGTTAATTTTCACCACCATCTGTTCTGTTTTTGTGCACCAAATTGGCAGACAAATCCATTTAAAAAAAATAAACTTAATTCTAATGTATCTAAGTAGTCCCTTTGGACAATTTCTTAACCTCCTTCCTTACTCATTCCATTACAGATATGCACACAATCCTTTAGCTTTATAGAGTTTCACAAAAATTAGTGTAATAGGAACTCTTCTTTCTCTTACATCGCCTGGCATTGTTGCAACAGTGGAATTCTTATGGCCCTAATGGCTTATTAAGTCCACTGATATGTGGATAAAATAGACTGAGTAGCACAGTAGTATAGACAGGAAATAGCCAACTGCTGCATTTGTATAGCTATTTAAATTACAGCTTAATGTATTGTTAGAAACATTGATCTAACGGAAAAACAAAACAAGGTTTTTGTTTTGGTCCTTGCTTCTTTGTTTTTGTATTGTTTTGCATCATTACAGAACTGTGTACGACTAGCAATAGGACTGTAGTTCTTGAATGTAGATACGAAAATCTGGGCATCATTTAATATAGAAAACACTGAAAACTCCACGCTTTAACGGGATTTTATAATGTATATAGAGGTCGATGCACGAAGTTCATGCAAGGGGCTCAGCCCCCACCAGGTTGGCAGTGGCCTCTGCTTCGGCCCTACCACTGCTGCAGCTTCATCCAAAAGGTCATCCAGAAGGTTGCGTGGAAGGTAGTCTGGTCTAATTAGCATATATGCTTTGATTATTATAGATTGTGACAAGTATGCTTTATTTCGCTCAAATGGTAAAATTAGATTATTTTTCCCTGAAATGAATCATCTGTGCATGTTGGTTTAGTGATGGTTTCATTTGTAATCAATAATTTACATCTTAAATTTTACTGATATCAAAAGAATCCATAATATAAACAAACTTTTTAAATTATTTCTGTAGCGAAAATAGCTTTAATTATTAAAGCTTATCTTCCACTTGCAGGTTTATGAAAATATATGTCCAAACAAATAAAATGTAGAAGAATCCTTTGTCATTCAAAGAATGAGATTATTTTTATTACAATGAAATGCTTCTCTTGTTTTTTAATGTAAAGAATCCAATCTAGGTAACTCAAAGCTAAATATTCATAATCAAAACACATTAGTAATGTCACTGATTTATAAACTAACCAATGCTTATCTATGTATTGTCACTTCAGAATGTTAAGGTTATCTTACTTACTTAAACCTGTTTGGGGAAAGGAGATATGTATGGAGATTAAGCCTGTACAATGTATACACACATGCTCATGCACTCACAGAATTCTAAAGTTTGGTTTTCTGTTATTAAGTATCTATCTTTCATTTGTAGAAGTTGATACTATACAATAAAGATTTAACTTTTTAAAGTAAAATATATCCTATATATAATAAAAGGGTAATATGCAAACTGACCCTAACAGCAGAACAACTAAAAATGACTGGTCACTATGACACACACTGAATACCAGGGGACAGACGCTCAGTGCAGGAGCTTCCCCCTGGCGGTCAGTGCGCTCCCACGGGGGAGATCTGCTCAGCCACAAGCCAGGCTAATGGTTGCCAGTACAGCAATGGTGGTGAGAACCACTCCTGCCTCCTCAGCAGCACTAAGGATCTCTGACTGCAGCTTAGGACTGCTCCCTGCTGGCAAGTGGACACACCCCAAGGGCTCCTGGGATGCCAGAGAGATGTCTGACTGCCATCTTAGGCCCGATCGCCTGAGGAGCAGGCCTAAGCCAGCAGGTGGACATCCCCCGAGGGGTCCCAGACTGTGAGAGGGCACAGGCCAGGCTGAGGAACCCTCCTTCCCCTTGAGTGCACAAATTTTTGTGCATCAGGCCTCCAGTTAATATATAATGTAATATTAAAGGTGAACATAGCAATTTGCTATATGTGTATATTACAAAACGATCACTAAAATAAGTCTAATTAACATTCATCACCATGCATAGTTACAACTGTTTTTATTAGTGATTAGATTTAACCTTTAAAAACTGATTTTTTGGTGTTTTCTGTAAACTGTTTCTTAAACCATAGGTAAATTTTGATTTCCGACTTTAGTAAGTCTGTCTCAGAGGAGGAAGATATGCCAAACATCATGCTGAATAAGATTTTAGGTCATTAGTCAAATATAACCATGAAAAAATGTTTTCACAAAGTTGTGACTTGCTAATTGACATGGTATTGCCCTGTAGAGAAAAATCACACTTATTTAATCCAAATGAGATTTCCCTTTGAAAAGAGTTATTCGTGAATGATCAGTTCTTGCCAAGGTAGATTTTATTTCCAACTTTTCATCAACATCACCTCCTCTGCTCAGTTTCTTTGATGTCACCATGTCTGCTCATTCATTTTTCAGTCTGAAATTTAGCAAGACAGTGGTTTATGCAACCAATAATAGTATACATGAACTGTAAAATAAGAGTAGCTTTAACTTGAAGGTTAAAGCAAAATGCAGTTCTACCACCACCCCCCCATTTTACTTCATGTTTTTTTCTTCAGGTTGTTATACTAAAAATATTGCAATAAAGTACACTATGAAACATGTTCCTTTGTCCTGATATATATCATGTTTTATTGGAAAATAGACTGTTAACTGGCTGCAACATTAATACTGAACACACATGCATGTGTGTGCTCACAGGCATGCTATTATAGTAGGTAGTATTAGTGGTTAATTCAAGTGAACAATTGTAAAATGTGTAGCAGTTAAGTTGTCCTGACGCCTTGGTGTGGCTTGAAATGATCTCTCTGCCTCAGGATACTGATTTCACTCACAAATGCCTGACAGGGTGGAGAACTTCTTTCCTTTGAGTAAGAGTATTTACTAAAATAACATAAAGCTAAACCAAATAGAACTACTATGCAAACACCTTGGGAGGTTAAGTACTTGTGTGTGTTTTTTCTGTTTTTCCTATTATAGACTTCTATACATTTAAAATACTCTTTTAAGATATTCACACTGTATAAGTAATTAGACAATTAGGTGGCCATCAGGCTAAGGTGGCCCTTAATGCCTCAGTAGCCTATGCAATTAAACTAAAACCTAAGCCAGAGGCAATGCACTAAAAACCCCAGAAAATGAAACTCGGGAACCACCCATCAGAAACCCTGGGCAACTAGGCTTTGCTAAATGAGGCAACGCTTCAGCCGGGGCCAAAGGACGTCCTTGTTTTGCTTCTTTAGAAGACCCTCTCCCCGAGCTCCTGGTGGAGGGTGCCTTCTATGGACCTCTTGTCTGGAGGTGTATGGATTATGGATTTGAGCATAATCCGCGTATGCTCTAATCAGCTCTGGGAAATGTTACTGTGCTTCCAACGCATCGTTTAAAAGCACTAGATGATTAACTTCAGGGTGTCTTTCAACGCGACCATGTACAATGGAATGAAATACCCCTTTCCACGGAGCGTCCGTGTTCCACCGCCCTCTCTTAAATCTCCTTTAACAGATCCTTCAGGATCTCCTTTTCTTTTTCATAAAAACACACAAGACGTTTGTTTCCCGGATTTTATCTATTCTTCCCTAACAACATCAGGCGCGCGTGTCCTCGAGGCTGGCCCTGACCGCCCGCTGGAAGGACTAACCCCTAACGGCACCCCCCCCCCCCTAACTAACGGACTTGTACTTGATCCACTGATTCGCGCCCCGGACCTCAAAGGGCGGGCTGTCGCAGTAGATGTGATGGGCTAATTCCTCCAGCGGCGGCTCGGGGTCCGACGTGGCAAACTGCGCCGCGTCCTCGATCTCCTTGCGCACGTCCGCGTCCAGGGCCTTGAGCTCGTCCGCGGTGGCCAGCTGGGCCGCCAGCAGCCGGTCCTTGAGCAGCGCGATGGGGTCGCGGCGGTGCCGCACGTCCTGCACCTCCTGGCGCGAGCGGTAGCTGACGCCCGGGTCGCTCATGCTGTGGCCGTGGTAGCGGTACGTCTGCAGCTCCATCACGATGGGCCCCTGCCCGGCCCGGCAGTGCGCGGCCGCGAACTTGGTGGCCTCGCGGACGCACAGCACGTCCATGCCGTCCACCTTGAGGCCCGGCACGAAGTGGCCCCGCGTGTAGTAGTCGGTGCTGGCCGCCGCGCGCTCGGCCGCCGTGCCCATGCCGTAGAGGTTGTTCTCGCAGACGAACACGCACGGCAGCTTCCACAGGCTCGCCATGTTGAAGGCCTCGGCGATCTGGCCCTGGTTGGCGGCGCCGTCCCCGTACAGGGCCAGGCAGATCTCGGTGCTGCCGCGGTACTTGCAGGCCAGCGCGATGCCCGCGCCCAGGGGCCCCTGCGCGCCCACGATGCCGTTGCCGCCGTAGAAGTACTTGCGGTACATGTGCATGGAGCCGCCTTTGCCCTTGGCGCAGCCGCCCCGGCGCCCCGTCAGCTCCGCCAGGATGGAGCGCGCAGACAGCCCGCGCGTGTAGCAGACGCCGTGGGCGCGGTAGGAGGTGATGACGTGGTCCGTGGGGTTGATGCCGGCCTCCAGGCCCACGCAGCAGGCCTCCTGGCCGTCGCACAGGTGGCAGAAGCCGCGGATGAGCTTCTGCTTGTACATCTGGTCGGCCTTGAGCTCCATGCGGCGCACCACCTGCATGGTGCGGTAGTACCGCAGCCCCTCCTCGCGGGAGAGCACCGCGGTGGCCGGCGGCCCTTCTTCCAGCCGGTAGAGCTCGCATTTCTTAATGTCGAACGTGGCATGGCTGCAGGCGGTGCCGGCGGCCCCCAGCATCCTGCTGGCGGGCTTCGGGGCGACCCGGGGCAACAGGCGGGACACGGCCGCGGCGAGCATCTTCCTCATGGAGGCCAGCAGCCCGGGCGCGGCGCCTTCCAACCGCCCCAGCCCCGCTCCTCTGCGAACGCGCGCGGCGACACAATGGCCTCGCGGGTGCCGGAGGCCGCGTCGCGTGCGCCGGGCGCTCGCTGGCCGCCAGCCCGCAGTGACGCATGCGCACTGGGCCTTCCGCGTGTCCAATTACGACTAAAGGCGCCCCGACCGCTTGCTCAGTGGCTAGAGCCTTGGCCTGCGGACTGAAGGGTCCCAGGTTCGATTCTGGTTGCGGGCACATCCCCAGTGGGGGGTGTGCAGGAGGCAACTGAGCCATGTTTCTCTCTCATCGATGTTTCTGACTATCTCTCGCCTTTCCTCTCTGTTAAAAAATCAATAAAATATACTTTTTTAAAAAAAGAATAAAGGCTGTTTCTTATATGGGAAGCCTTGGCTATACTACGTATTGATCTCAAGTTAACACCATTGTCATTGCTGCACCCTGATCGCCTGAGTATTTTTCCCCTGCTAAATGCTACATAGCAGTGCTTCCTGGACCTGTATCGATGGAAGAGAGGAGCGAACGCCATTCTCAGGCACGACAGAGTGCTGACAGTTTAAACCTTAGATATTCTCACTGAGAGTTCTTTCACACCTTTTTAAAAATCCTTAACGTAGGCATGCATGTTTTATTCCACTCGAACTATATACCATATGTAGTTTAATGTAAAAAAAAAAAATCCACGTTATTTGCCGTTTAAATACTTAAAAACAAACACTTTTTAAAGAAAAGTTGGTGCTCCAGCAGAATATACCACATGCATCCTTTCGCTTCTAGCTCCTGTGTTCACCTGGGGAGGCAGCGAAGCAGGTACAAAGCCCAGCCTGAAAATAACAGTCTGAACCCAATAATAAGCTTTGCTTGGTGTGGGAAGTTGGAGGTAGGGCTGAGATGCAGATTGATGTAACAAGGTTTTGATATGGCATCTTTCTTATAATCTTGAATTCTGTCCAGCCAATTTTAGTCCTAATATCTGACCAATTTACTTTAAAAAGTAATGTTTTAAAGTCATTTCCTATGTCTTTAACAGGTTCCCATAGACTATCAAGATTCAAGTGATTTTGTCCTTTGCTTTTATAGCAATCTAAATAGTACAAGTATTAGTCTGGGAAATTAAAAGCATGTTCTTACTAATGCCTCTTTATAGAGTAAGCATTAGTAAGTGTAATTTTTTATAAAGTGAACCACTAAACAATATACAGTTTAGACTGAAGGAAAGCAATAATGCGTTTGCTTAAGCAACCAGTAGCAGTTCAGTCACAGGACAAAAGAAGTCCCCGGGTCTAGGATTACAAAGACCATGTATCCTGTTTCTATTTCATGCTTTTACTAGGAAGGTGGTTTTGTACCTGGATGAATCAATCATAACCAGAGATCTTGTTCTATTTAGACTGTCAAGTGATTTACCTTAACGTATGCTGCTTTATATCCACTGCCTCTTGGTAAATAAACATCCAAATAAAATACAAAATCCCTGTTTCTAAGTAAATTCTTACGCAAATTGCCCTAGGGCATATTTAAAGCAGCTGCTTTCTCTTTACCTAGTTTCAAGTATTGTTTTGGACAGGTCTTTTGATAGTTAGGCAGGAAGGATAAAGTAGCTTATTAAAAAGTTACAATTTCCCTCAAAAGTCCATCCTCCTCCCATCTTCTCAACCCAGTATCATAATGGGTTTCGTTTCTTCATTCACTTTAAAATGCTGCTGTTGGTCTTCTGTGATGCCTGCTCCCTCTTTGATAGTTGGCCTATCTCTGCTGTTCTCTTTCATTCCTGCAGGTATTGGAGGTCTCCGGGGAGCATTATCTCCACGAGAATGAGAAAAATGACACTGCAGGATGGCACAGTGGTGTTAATGGGTCAGTGAGTGACAGCTGAGCCTTCTCTCAGAGGTGTCAGCAAGCCTAGCACTGCCAGGAACACAAGAGCTATAAAGCTAAGTGTGCCAATTTAATCTTGTCACACATAGCCTGGGCTGCAAAGATAGAGCTCCCCTTAAAAGCCCAGTGTGACAAGGCTAAACCTGCCTGGTGCCAGAGGAGAAACATGCAAAGATGCCAGTTGGGAAATAGCTGTGCTACAGGTCGCCACAGAAAAGGGACCTGCTATTTTTTCAACAGGCTCTGGTTAAGATAATAAATAATAAAATGTGATACTTCCAGTGATTTTGTTTGTGACTCCCCAAGGAGATCCTCTTAATCTTCCTCTATCTAGACAACTTTCAAGCTAAGCATAGACAATACAGTTGATGGTATGTTTTTCTTCAAATGTCTTGTCATCCTATATAATAAAAACCTAATATGTTACATGTCTGGTTGTTTGGTTGTCCATTCAACCAAACAAAGCATAATATGCTAATGATATGCTAAGGATGCTCAACCACTCACTATGACATGCACTGACCACCATGGGGCAGATGCTCTCACTGGTAAGGTTAGCTTGCTGCTGGGGTCCAGTTGATCAGGATGGGCTGAGCAAGATGGGATGGACACACCCTGCAGCACACCCTCGGTGCCTTCCTAGCCCCGATTGTGAACCGGTGGGGTCCCTCAGCTTGGCCTGCACCCTCTCATAATCTGGGGCCGCCTCAGGAGATGTCAGAGAGCAGGTTTCAGCCCAATGCCACAGGCCAGGCTTAGGGACCCCACTGGTGCATGACATTTGTGTACTAGTTATTCAGTAATAGGTTTATTGCAGAACTAAGAATGTTGTGCAACGGGCCTCTCATCTACATGTTCACCACTGGAATGTTGTTTGCACTTAAAACCCCCATAAATTTGAAGATTTTAATTAACACAGAAACTCACTTTTAATATATTTGAAATTAAAGGAAAACAGATGAGCACTTTTAAAAGGCCAGTGGTAGGCTTTACATTTAATTAATTTTAAAAAAACTAATAAAAGAGAAGCTAGTGATTATAGCAGCAGTCATTCATGTCAGTGTGACAGAATTTCACATTTCATGTCTAATGGTTGATCCTAAAGGGGCATTTCTGAATTTATCTTTAAAGTGTCACTCCCATTGCATCAATATCATATATGTTAAAGAAAAAAAAAGATCAATGTGTTTGAAGGATATTTAGATTCATCCAGTAATAATTGCACATTTTGCCAAATGTTAAGTGAATAAACCTGTTAAAAAGTGAATATTTCTAGATAAATAACATTAGATCTCATTATGTGATTAGTGACAATCTATTTTTTCATAGCACTAAGATTTGGCAATTAAGAGTGATGAGTAAGAACTTACTAAAAAAAATTGAGTTATATATAACTCAGAGAAAAGTTTTACCCATTTGGTCTATTACTTTATCTCCTTTGAGGAAAGGAAAATGTCAGTACCATATATTCTGCAAAATAATGACAATCAAGCAACATTCCTCTTTAATGTTATAATAAGTGAGGTCATTACAGAACAGTTTAGACTGTTAGCAATTTTTTTTCTTCTCACTCCTATGATAATTCTGAAGTATCTATGCTATATAATAAAAGGCTAATATGTAAACTGAAAAAAGAGCAGAATGATTGGTCGCTATGGTGCAAATTGACCACACCAGGGGACACAGGCTGAGCTGAGACCCTTCCCCCCTCTCAGTGCACAAATGTTGTGCACCAGGCCTCTAGTACAGCGGTTGCCTACTTTTCAAGCCTCACAGACCACCAGTGGTCCGCAGACCACTGTTTGGTGACCGTTGCTCAAGTATATATATAAAAGGGTATTATGCTAAGTGCCCTTCCCTCCAACCAGTTAATGATGTCATGTAGCAACGCCTGGCTTTCTCTCCCTAGCGACTAGCCTCCTGGGAGTTTCTTCAGACCAGGAACATAGGTGGAAACACTTTACACTATAACCAAATGTCTGTGAAGTGTTTTTCCAGTGCCTCATCTCAACTGATCCTCACAAAAGTCCTGGAGAAGGTAGATAGGAGACTTGATGGAATCCTATTTTTGTTTTCATTAGCCAGAAAATGGAAATTTAGAAAGTTTAGAAACTTGACCTGACTGAAAAGAAGTAAAAAATGATGTACCTTGAAAATGATTTCAGGTTTTCTTCCTGGGCAGAAACATTGCTGCAGTTAAATATTTTACCCTTTGTTCTCCCTGCATGATCTATGATCTACAATAATAATCAGCTTCATGTTGATATTTATTGCTGTGTTGCTGACAATTACCTGAAAGAGAAGTTGTGATGCTTCACTGGGCTGGAAAATGGGCATGAATTCATGCATCAGGCCTTTGGTCTATATTATAAAAAGCTCATGGCCATAACACCATAACAACCAAACAACCGGTCCCTGTGAATTGCATGGAGCACCTCTCTGTCCCCCTCCCACAAACTCTGTGGCCCACAGGCTCTGATCGCAGCAAGGCTGGTGACCTGTGGGTGGTGTGGGACCAACGGAAGGTGAAGTGTGCGTGGGTGGGTGGGGCTGCACAATTTCACATGCTGAGCTTCTGGTCATTATATAAAAACTCAGGATGAATTACTATGAAGAGTAGGTTTGATTGAAAACAAGGGGTAAAGTGATAGTGTTTCTCATTCCACCTAGATAGTGATGGTATAAGGAAAGGAAATATGTTATGGATTAATTTTTAGTAACAACTGTTGGAGCCACCATCTTTCTCCTCCTGGATAATCCCAGATATATGAGTCATTGTGGCCAAAGCACTCACCCACTACTCCTGGAGTCTGAAACCAAGTTCTCGCAGATAATGATAAAAGGGATAATAACGCCAAACCATATGGTAAACATTCTTTCCAAACATTTTTAATAAGATCCCTGTACACAGAGCTTTAACTGAATGTGGCCAGCTGGAATAAAAAATAAAAAGTCATGTACAATGTGGTGTCAAGGTTTGCTATTGCCTAGTATCTCAAGCAGCAGAGGACCAGTAGAGGAGTCAAGAGGTGTGCCCTGATTTCTGTTCAGTTCTTTGAGTTTGTTTTTTTTTAATAAAATCATAACCTCATTCAAAATAAATATAACCAAGTCAATACATATCTCTAAAAAAATCAAAGCAAATTCAACAAAACCCAAGTCAGAGTCAGGAGCATTTGCATTTCCTCTAAAATTTATTTAGACTTCTTGGGAAAGTTTGTTTTTTCCCCCAACAGATTTTAGATCTCATACACTTAAAAATCCATGTCTCAAATTTTTATTCCTTAAATAAACACATGTTTATCACTAGTAACCTTAATTTTAATAGCAAAAAAGAGTACATATTATGTATGATGGTAAAAATAAACTCTATATATTAAATAGTGAAATGAGGACTTCTTGCCCAGTCTTTTATGATATATTAATTTAATATATCATAAATTTAACTGTATCATTTTATGGTGTTTTCTTTATAGATGGTCTCCAATAATCCTTCCATTCTACCAATTTTGGGTAGACTATTACCTTTTGCTAATACCAGTACACAATAATTTCCTTTGATTTGCGTCTTTGAAGACCTGAGTCTCTGAACTAGGTTTAAAGAGAAACAAGGGAATGTTGGCAAAATTCCAAGGCATTGCTGCCCCCTAGAAGGAAGTTTGAGCAGCACATGTGACCATTACAGACAAATCTTGGGAAAAGGAGGCTAAGGAAAAAGGCAACTCTTGTGCCCCATTTTAACAACGAACTGTTGACCTCATCCTGGGTTACCTTTGCCCTATTTTGTAGCTAAGCTTGGGCGCAGTTTTGTTATCACATCCTAAACTTAGATTCTGCTAGATCGCTGGGCTCTCTCAGGAGACTCGTGTAAACATGTGCAAACAGGCAACATTTTTTTGGCAAAATATTTTTTTTAATAATGAAGATGAAATATTAAGCTCCATATGCAGTAATTGAGATTTAAGGCACTGTTGTAAATATTGCCCAGGTAAGTGATAGCCTTGAGTCTCTGCTGGAGACATGAATTTAACAAAGTTTGCTCATTTGATCCTCACAGAGGCAGGTAAGGAAGTTGCTATCATTCTCAATTTCTACATGAGGAAACCCAGGCCCAGAGAGATTAGGTGAAAGGCAAAACGTACAAAGCTAGTAAAAATGTAAAAACATGATATTTATTCTTCACTTACTCAGCACATATGATAAAGTAACTTCCTTCTCTATGGCCCCTTTTTTTGAACTGAGGAGTAAAAACACAATGATGACATTCAATTAGAGTTTCCTGTACTTAATCCAGTTCACAGGGAGGTGTGCTGTGAGCTCCCGGCTTTTCTGGCACTGCATGCAGAAAAGGACACATCATTATTGAATAACAGAGGAAGCAACACATGAGCAGCTGTTACAGAGACAATAAAACTAATGTATTGCATTCCAGGCAATGGTGACAGTGACAGTTTGTCTTTATTAGGATCAATGATGAGCAAATTAAAAATAGAGTACTGCCAAACTGCAACACACAAAACAGAATATCCTAATTTTGTGAAGTTGTGCTGTCTCCTTTAATTTGGTAATACAGCAGAGCTGAAAAAGCACACTGGGAAATATGAAAATCAGAATCTCATAATTATACAGTACATTATGAATATGAATGCATTTTCTCCGAGCAACCTAAGACAATGGCTGTTGATATTTAATGGAGCATTTTTTGTGCGTGAGAATCTTTCTGTTCCCACGGACCCACTGTGCATCTAGATTCTAAAATATTTCCATAGTACCCATCCTTGTAAATCTAAAAGGCCACCATGGGAGAAGCCTCAAACAGGTTTTGAAAGAAAAGTGCCAATAAAATCATCCACATTGGTAAATGAAGACGGTGTACAAGGAGAGCTTTAAGCTCACATATGTTAGGCACTCATCAATTGCATCATCATATTCAGAAATCAAGCTTGCTGGGCAATGGTAGAGAAATGTAACAAGCTCCTGTCAGGGCTACCAGCTGGCTAAGCAGGTCCCATTCTCTTAGGCCTCAAGCCCTGCACAGAAATTTATGGTGAATTTTTCGGAAAACTTAACTTTTATCTGCCCTCATTTATCCCTATTCTCACCACATTTCATGGTAAAATTACCATCTACTTATAAGAAAGCATTATGACTTTTAAAGAGATTTTCTAAATGTAATCAATTTTACTATGTTATTTATAAAATTATATGGAATGTATCATATCCCCATTGACTTAAGGAGAGATAGACCTGACTTGGCAAGGTTAATAAGTCCAATAAACACCGGGCATGTCCTCAGGTCATGAATCTAATTTATAAAAGAGCCAGTCTCATCTCCAGATCCAGTGCTCCTTGCCCACACATGTTACACTGCTCCCCCATCCCAGCTGCCTGTCTCCTGATGATTTCTTATATCTACAGAGCTTCCTTCCCCTTTATATGGGATTTAAAATCTGTTGGGGGGAAAAAACAAACTTTCCCAAGAAGTCTAAATAAATTTTAGAGGAAATGCAAATGCGCCTGACTCTGACTTGAGTTTTGTTGAATTTGCTTTGATTTTTTAGAGATATGTATTGAATTGATTATATTTATTTTGAATGAGGTTATGATTTTACAAAACAACTCAAAGAACTGAACAGAAATCAGCTGAAGAGAAGTTCTCTTCTTATCTGAAATCTAACCTCTCAGCCTTGCTACAGAACCTGCTATTCGCTCAAAATGAGACACTACTTTCACTCATGCACTCCCACCCTTACCCCCTGCTACAGAATCATCAATTTTGTCTTCTCCTTTGGGTCTTTCCTGCTCATATTTCCTCAGCTCTGAAAGGAGACACCAGAGTCCTCATTGCCTCTTTTAGATCTCATCCTATATTATTCCTTTTATCTAGTCAAGCTCTGCAAACATGCAGCCTATACCCTCAGTCTCCATTTACTTTCCTCTAATTGCTTCCATATGCTTCTGCAATCTGTGTCCTCAACAATGAACTGAAATTCCTCACATCAAGGACTTGGCTACATTTAATGACAACTTCAGTCTTATCTCTCTCTAGAACTCTACTACATAACGGAAGTATTTCTGCATGGCTATTCCCTTACCCTAACTTCAAAAAATATATCATGTTCTTATGCTGCTCATACCCCAGACTTCATTTCCTGATACGTCAACCTTGACCCAAGAAGTAAATGTGGGTCTAAAGTTTAATACTATATGCTCTATTCTTTCCAGCTTCAATGATTATCCACAATCTCATGTGATTTACTGGTTTAATTCTCACTAGTAGGGAACTACAAACTACATTTTTAACTTTAACTTCCCTTCCTCCTTTCTATCAGGAAAAAAAAGTTCATTTGCAAGCCCTATAGCTACTTACATGTGAAAATTTCTGTTAAGAAAAATTTCCTACCTTCTAACCATTTAAGTAAAAATAGATTCTCTTCACAAATTTCTGTTATCATTAGAAACCCATATTACTGATTCATAAACTTAAAATATACCTTGACTATAGTGTGATTTGAAAAAAATTTATACTGTAAATGAATAAAGCACAAAGACAAAATATTTAAACCACCCAAAGATAACTACTGTTAAAATTTAATTTATTTTCTTTTTAAAAAAATTTCCAATATAATTAGGATCATATTAATCATTTATAATCTCTGCGTATTTTTGTATCATATTATAATTATTTTCAAAATAATCAAAAGCCATTTAAAAGATCATTTCAATGACAGCAAAAAAAGTCTCTATCATACGGATGGATGTGCCATAAATAACTAAAATGTTCTCCTAAGGCTAAACACTTGTCTTATAACCAATCTTACACTGTGTTCCAGGCTCTCTGCATTAGAGAGAGTACAGATTTTAAAGTTTAGTTTACAGTTTTTACACAAAAATGTAATGTACCCAATATATTAATCTCTTATGTTTCCATTACTTTTTTGCACATAATTGTGTGCTAATATATTATAAATAATTACTTACTATTAATGTCTTTAATTCTTACCCAAGGACACATGCTTATTGATTTTAGAGAGAGGACATGGCTGGGTTGGGGGAGAGAGAAAGAAACATTTATGTAAGACAGAAACATTGTTTGGTTGCCTTCTCATACACACCTGCTCAGGGATCAAACTGGCAACCTAGGTATATGCCCTGGCTGAGAATCAAACCTGCAGCTATTCAGTTTATGGGATGACACTCCAACCTACTGAGCAACAACAATCAGGGCAAGAATTACTTATTATTTTTAATGATTTTGTTCTTTTCTATTTAGTCTTTGAGACACTCAGAAGTTATGAATAACACAAAGAGGTGCTATTATAACTTAGTCTTATACACCCAATTCTTCCACATCATATGTTGAATGGTCTATATATTTATTATTTGGGATGCCAACTTCATATCTATATCTATATATTTATGTGTACATCAGAATCTGCATAAGTTCAAAATTTTGTTTCTACACCCTGTAGTTTAGTATCAGTACACTTATTTTTAAGCATTCCCCGGGTTTAACTGTTCAAGCATTATATGATTACATATTTGATAAATCAAGCCTTTTCTCACTACTTTTATTTTTAAAAACTTTAAAGAGTTTATAGTCCAAATACTCTTTCATATGAAGATCATAGTAATTTTATTAAATTAAAATATAATTTGGAATTTGGACTAGAATTCCATTAAACACGTAAAATAAAATGGAGAGAACTGTCCTATAATATTTATTTAGTTTTGGCATCCAAGAATATGCATCTCACAACTTATTCACAATTTTACACACCGACACCATACGGTTCTCCTTATGAATATCCTATCCACTGTCTATAAAGTTGTTTCTCATTTTGAGTGATGGTGGTTTGAATAGACAATTATTTATCAACTTCTACTATGTTCCAAGAACATTGCTAAGTGTATTGTGAACAATATTTAACTTAACTGTCACTACAATCCTGACATAGATAAGACTGACTTATTTATTTTACTAATAAGGAAACTAAGGCTTTAATAGTAACTATTTCCAAGCACCAGAAGCTAGTTAGTGATAGAAATTGGACTCAAATCCTGATGTGTCTAATTCTAAAGACTCTACTGTTTCATCAATAATTATGAAGTTAGCTCTGAGATCGAAACACGTATTTTGTTAAGAAAATACCCACAACTTGATTTTTATTACATTTTAAACAAATACATTAACATTTTCAAATATCTTTTCAATAATAATTGAGTTAGTCACATCACCTCTTTTTTAAAATATATTTTTATTGATTTCAGAGAGAAAGGGAGAGGGAGAGACATAAACATCAATGATGAGAGAGAATCATCGACTGACTACCTCTCACACACCCTGTCTTCAAGCTCTGCAACCTGGGCATGTGCCCCTACTGGGTACTGAACCTCGGCCTCCCAGTGTATAGGTTGATGTTCCACCACTGAGGCACACCAGCCAGGCTAGTTGTATCATGTCTTTATTGATATACTAGGAGCCCTGTGCAAAATATATTGTGTACTCGGGGGTCCCTCAGCCCCGCCTGTACCCGCCCAACCTGCGGCCTGCTACCCCCCCCCCACCGAACCCTGCCCACCTCCCACACACCACCTGCCACCTGCCCATCGGCCCAACCCACCTCACACCCACCACCCACCACCCACCCATCGCACCCTGCCCACCCCACACATCCTGGCCCGTCACCTGCCCCGTTTGTCCCACTCACCCTCCTGCCTGCACTGCACCTGCCTCCGGCAGTTCTGCTGCCGGCCTCCATCTTGGCTGATTTGCATACAGCCACTCTGATTGGCTGGTGGGCATGGCTTAGGTGTCCCATAGAAACACTCAATTTCAATATTACGCTTTTATTAGAGTAGATTGCCATTGAAAGCCAACTCTTTTTTGTGTGGGACTCAAGGCAAATATATCTTTACAGAGCTTCAAAATGCATTACAAAATTTAGGGGTTCATGCAGGGTATAGTGATTTATCAAAGGTGATTCAGAATAATGGGTAGAGAAGAGATAATTACACATTCACTGTCCAATCAGAGCTTGTAGAGGTTCTTAATAGTGTTCAAAATGAGCAGTCTATTCTTATTCATGCTTAAGAACCATCCTTTCTGTTCTTTTTTTTTTTTTTTTTTTTTTTTTTTTTTTTTTTTTTTTTTTTTTTTTTTTTTTTTTTTTTTTTTTTTTTTTTTTTTTTTTTTTTTTTTTTTTTTTTTTTTTTTTTTTTTTTTTTTTTTGTTTGTTTGTTTGTTTGTTTGTTTTTTTTTGTTGTTGTTCAGATTATTACAGTTGTTCCTCTTTTTTCCCCCATAGCTCCCCTCCTCCCAATTCCCACCCCAACCTCTGACCCTGCCCCCCCCATTGTCCTCATCCATAGGTGTACCATCATTGTCCAGTCTCTTCACGCATCCCCAACACCCTTAACCCCCAAAAATTGTCAGTCCACTCCCTTTCTCTGCCTCTGATTCCA
>PVJC01030526.1:0-21139 GCA_004026665.1 Murina feae | reverse complement strand
AAAATTTGGAAACAGCCTAAGTGCCCATCAGCAGATGAATGGATTAGAAAACTGTGGTATATCTACACAATGGAATACTATGCTGCTGTAAAAAAGAAGGAATTCTTACCATTTGCATCAGCATGGATGGAAATGGAGAGCATTATGCTAAGTGAAATAAGCCAATCAATGAAAGAAAAATACCACATGACCTCACTTACTTATGGATAATAAAGACCATTACAAAATGATAAACATAAACAAATACAGAGACAGAGCAGCCTTGAACAGACTATCATCCTACAGCTGGAAGGCTGGGGATGGTTGGGGGGGAGTTGGGAGATCAACTGAAAGACTTGCATGCATGCATAGGAGCATGATCAGTGGACACGGGAAACTGGGGGTTAGGGAGGAGTGGGGGGAAGGGCAAGGGGGAAAATGGAGATCTATCTATCATCTGTTGTAATACTTATCTATCACTTGTTGTAATACTTTAAGCAATAAAATATAAAAATAAATAAAAATCAATGGAAAAATATCCTTTGGTGAGGATTAACAAAAAAATAAAATTAAAAATGTATTGAGGTGACATTGGTTAATAAAATTTTACAGGTTGCAAGTGTACAATCCTATGATACATCATCTGTGCATTATAATACTTGTTTACTACCCAAAGTCAAATCTATTTCCATTACCATATATTTGACTCCCTTTACCCCTTACTGCCTCTCCTCCTCTCCCTCTAGTAACGTCTTTTGAAATTTACTATTGTATAATTTTATGGCTATGAGCTTTTAAACTATAAGTCTTAAAATGTTAATGTATTTAGGAAATATCATAAAGGCAAACATATGTAAAAAATCACCTTCAATTTTCTGCTGTACATTTTCATAACTTAACCCTGCTTCTGGTGGATTTTCACTATCCCTGTTAAAATGTCAATAAATAAAACATTTATTATCAAAGAATAAGAGTCTTAAATAAGAACTAGGATATATACAGTTTGTAAAATAAAATTTAAGATGTTCTTTAACTTTTATCTACAGACAATAAAGTTATTAGCAAGTAAATAGGTCAAAATATGTAATTCTATAAATTCTATAGCTATGGCAACAATATTAACAACAAAAATAGCAAAAGTAAATTGGGTAGGAGCATGAAATTTCTTTTTGTCAATTATTATTAACTAGGGGCCTGGTGCACGAAATTTGTGCAGGGGGGGGGGGACAGCCCAACCTGCACCCTCTCCAATATGGAGTTCTTGGGGACTCTCACAATTGAGGACTCTGGTTCTTAACTGCTAACCTGCCTGCCTGCCCTAACCACTCTGCCTGCCTGCCTGCCTTATCCCCCTAACTGCCCTCCCCTGCTGGCCTGGTCACCCCTATTAACTTTCTTTTTTAATCTTATCCCCTTCACGCACAATTGTATTTGACTTCCTTATTGGCTTCTTCCTCTCACACAATTTTTCTCCTTTATGTAACACTTTTCCTACTGACTCATCAAAATCTATCTTAGGTGGAGCCCATTTTCTCCCAGCTAAAAATGCAATTTCAAGAAATGACTTACAAAGATTACTTATACAATTACTTATAGAATACCTCTTCAGGTTTTTCAGAACAATTTACCATGCGGAACCTAAAGATCGGGCATGATGTTTCTAAGGGAGGCAGTTATCATGCATTACTAGAGCTCACAACAGCAAACAAAATGAAGGACCCATATTACAATCCAGAATCTGCTTCCCTAGATAGCTTTAGCCCCATATGGTTTGTAGATTTTTAATTCTGTATCTATTTTAGGGAAGGATTTTGGTTTTTAAATAACATTTTATAGCTGAAGGGCCTGTTTTAGAATGAAGTTAAATAAATACTGGAGAGTGTCACTCAGCATCTAGAGTTTGAAATTAGAAAACATTGAATGAAAAAAATATATCTTTGGCATGCTTCTAAATTTGGGATCAATATATATAAAAAGAAATATATATATTGATATGGCAAAGTAATCATTTGCAACTTAGTGCCCAGAATAGTGGTTACTACATGGTAGTTAATCCATAAATATTTGTCCAATGAATATTAACCAGTTTTTTTTTTCTTCTCCCCCTTCCTCTCTAAGTATGGCCCTCATTTCTTTCTTTTCTAATATACAGGTTTACCTTTAGCCCCAAGGGATAACTATTAGAATTGAAAGTTAAAAAGCGTTTAAAAAGGATAACGTATTTTTGCTTCTAAGTTCAATGTGTGATGGTTCATTTTATGTGTTGACTTTTGTCCGAGCCATGGTGCTAAGATATCTGGTTAAACATTCTATTTTTGGATGGTTTTGTGAGGATGTTTATGGATGAGATTTACACTTAAATCAGTCGACTTAAAGTAAATCAGTAAATCAGTAAGGCCCACCTACGATTGGATCTATTTCCAGGCCTCAGGGCAGCCTCAGGGGCGGGGCTGCCTCACTTCCCCCCCCCCCTGCCCCCCCCCCCGAGGCTGCTCTGCCACCTGGAATCCATCGCTGGCCGGCCCTGCTCCTCCTGCAAGCGGCCACAGGATGGCTGGCTCCTCCCCCCCAGGTTGCGGCCTCGGGCCAGGTTGCTCCTCCTGTCCTGGCTCCCCCGAGGCAGAGGTCTTCCATCTGCCTTGCTGGACCCCGGTGCCGGCACACCGCTTCTCTGGGCTGGGGCCTCCGCCATCTTGGCTGGGCTAATTTGCATACAGCTGCTCTGATTGGCTGGTGGGCATGGCTTATGTGTCCCGGAGAAACGGTTAATTTCAATATTATGCCTTTATTAGATTAGATTAGATTAGAATAGATGGTGTATGCACTAAAATACACGTTTAGTGTCAAAATATTTTGCTTAAAATCTGTTTTACCCACTTATTATGTGACCTTGGGTACTTAATTTACTTAACCTCTCTGAGCTTCAGTTCCTTCATCTATTAAAACTAAGGAATTAGAGTATCTATTACATAAAGCATTTGTAAGGACCAAAGGTAAATATAAAGTTACAATGAAAATACCTAGCAAATATCAGACAATTAAACTTCAGGTATTAATATTAACATATGATTAGAAACTAATTTCATGCCTCACAATAGATAGCTCAAGGGAATAAAAATGAGCCTCTGAAATAATACTCTATTATGCAACTCTCATTGGAGCCAATTCATGTACCACTCCCTTCATTCATTTAAGGTTAATCAGTGATAGATGGAGCTACCAATAAAGTAATTGCATAATAAACAGTAGCCCTTCCCAATTACAGATACTTTCTATTTTAACACTATAAAATTAAAAGGTTTGGTTTATGTTTAATGCAAAAATGTTGTTTATAAATGTTAATTTTTACTTAGATAAGTTACTCTACCAAATGTGATTAAAGATAACAATATTAGAGGAAAAAATGAAAAGATATTCCATGGAATAAAATAATTAACATTGTTAAAATGTCCATACTATCCCAAGTGATCTATAGATGCAATATAATCCTTATCAAAATTCCAATGGCACTTTTCACAGAAATAGAATGCAGACTGGTATATCTACTGTTTAAAAGAATATGGAGTTTCTTCAAAAAATTAAAAATTGAACTGCCTCTTGACCCAGTGATTCCAACTCTGGGAATATATCCTAAGAATCCTGAAACACCAATTCAAAAATATATAAGCACCTTTATATTCATTGCAGGGTTATTTACAATAGCCAAGATCTGGAAACAGCCCAAGAATCCATCAGCAGATGAGTAGATAGAAAAGCTATGGGACATTTACACAATGGAATACTATGTAGCTGTGAAAAAAGAATAATATCTTACTTTTTGCAATGGCATGAATATACTTGGAGATTATTATTTTCAATGAAATAAGCCAGTCAGAGAAAGACAAATATCACATGATTTCACTATAAGTGGAATCTAATTAACAAAATAAACTGACAAAATAGAAACCAAAGCATGAATATATGGAACAGACTGACAGCTGACAGAGGGGAGGATAAGGGGGGACTGGATGAAAGAAGGTGAAGGGAATAGCCAAAAAACACGTATGTATAACCCATAGACACAGACAACAGTGTGGTGATGGCCAGAGAGAGGGGGGCAGAGGAAGGGTAGAGGTGGGCAAAAGGGAGAAAAAAAAGACATCTGGAATAGTGTCAATAATAAAAATTGTTTTTTTTAAAGAGAGAAAGAATCCTAAAATTCATATGGAACCAGAAAAGAGCCTGAATAGCCAATTCTTCAGAAAAATAAAAAAAATGGTTTAAAAAAGAAGAAAAACAACAACAACAAAGCTGGAGGAATCTTCCTGATTTCAAACTATAGCAATTAATGAATTGTATTACTGGCATAAAAAAGACATTCAAACCAGTGGAACAGAACATAGAACCATCATGCACACAGTCAATTCATCTTTGACAAGGATGCCAAGAATACACAATGGGGAAAGGATAGTCTCTTCAATAAATGGTGCTGGAAAAACAGAATGTGTACAGGTAAAAGATTTAAATAGGACTATCATCTTATATCATACACAAAATGAATTCAAAATGTATTAAAAACTTAAGTGTAAGACCTGAGCCCATAAAACTCCTAGAAAAAAACATGGGGGAGAAACTACTTGAAATTGGTATTGGCAATGATATTTTGGGTATTACAAAAAATCACAACCAACAAGAGCAAAAACAAACAAATGTGATTGCATCAAATATGAAAGTTTCTGTACCTTGAAAGAAATATCAACAAAATGAAAAAGAAAGCTACAGAAAAGGAGAAAATATATGTAAACTATACACCTGATAAGAGATTAATATCCAAAATATATGAGCAGCTCATACAAATCAATAGCAAAAACTAAATAACCTAATTTTTAAAATCACAAAAAATAGACAAATGAATAGACATTTTCCACAGATATACAAATGGCCAACAGATTCATGAAAAGGTACTCAATATTACTAATCAACAGGGAAATACAAATCAAAACCACAATGAGATAGCACTTCATACCTGTTAGGGTGGCTATTATCAAAAAGATAACAGAGAAGTGTTGGTAAGAATGCATAACAGTAGGTTTCAAAAACATTTTTTAAAAAGACCTAACACCGTAAGATCCAGCAATCTCATTTCTAAGTAAATATCTCCCCCAAAAAAGAAGAAATCTATCTTCAAAGAGATATTTGTTCTCCCTTGTTTACTGCAATATTAAAACTGCCAAGATATGGAAACAACTTAATTTACAATCAATGGATAAGGAAATTGTGGCAAATATATTCAATGAAATTTATTCAGCCATAAACAAAAGGAAATGCTGTTATTTGTCACAACATGGATAAACCCGGTGGACATTATGCTAAATGAAATAAGCCAGACAGAGAAAGATAAATGATCTCATTTATATGTGAAAAATGAAAGAGTCAAACTCTTAGAACCAGAGAGTACAATGGTGGTTTCCAAGAGTTGGGCATTGGGGAAATTTGGAGATGTTGGTCAAAGGGTACAAACTTTCAGTTATAAGTTTAATAAATTCTAGAGATCTTATGTACATCATGATATTTACAGTTAATATTGTAATTGTATTGTATACTTGAAATTTGCTAAGAAAGTAGGGCTGAAGTTTCCTCAACACACACACACACACACACACACAGTAACTATGTGAGGTGAATAAAAATCACTGAAGATATTCTATAATGATGATTTATTCATCTATTTATTCCAAGAAAGCTAACCCTCAAATATCAAAAATAAGCATCAACAGACAATGGGAGTATCACTGTAATCAATTCATTTTAATCTTCCACCAACCAGGGGAGAAAAGGGGGTTTTCTTAACTAAAAAGTAGGAATTTACTTATTGGAACATACCCTGTTCCTATACAATTTTAAATAATGATGTTTATGAGTAATAAAATATTTAATTATACTTTAGTTTCCCACCTAATCATACTAAAAAAGAGTAACTGAAATGTAGCTAGTATGACTAAGAAATTGGTTTTTTAATTAAATTGAATTTTAACTTTATTACCCACATATGGCTAGTGTCTAGGTATTAAATAGCACCAATTCAAAATATTAAAATGTTCAAATAGGTACAAACTGACTAGACTTTCTGATTTGTCTTAGAAACTCTACACATAGTATATGTGAAACCTTATCTTGCATTCACTACTAATTACATACCCACTCTTATTTTCAATTCTATTAACTCACATTTTACTTACTTGGGCTTAGATAGCATGACTTTCGAAGGGTGTTTAGATTTAGATCCTTCTTTAAGCCGATTTTTTAGTGCTTCAAGTCTTTGTACATGCTTTACTACTTGTGCAATGCTTAAACTGACTGCTTTATCAGGTACTGGAAACTCCACTTCTGAAAAACTTTGATCTTTACTTATCTAAAACAATAAAATTAGCAAATTATTTAGGAAATAACCCATTTTGTTCTCTTATCTCAAAGAAATGTCATTGTTTCATTTATTGTATCTAAATATATTATTCCTATCCATACTAATCAAATACTAATATTTTACAAAATACTGATATGAGCAATTACCTAGCAACATAATAACAGCTAAGTGTTGACTTTTACACGTCAAAACTCAAATTCAATACTCTTATTACTTTAACATTTAAGAATTTCAAACAAGTGCAATAACAATTGTAGCAACATTAAATGCAATTCAAATTATTTTCAAGGAAATTTAAAGTAATCACTTCCTCAAAATCCATTCTAAGAATACTCTTATTGTGATAAATTATGGAAAGACACAATAATTTGTTGTCAAAGGCTAATATCTTCTACTACTGACTCTGAGAAGTTAATATATAAAGGTCTATAGAGCTGACATTCCTCAGTCTGCATGGGGAAGACTGAGACCCATTTGGGTGTCTCAAGCCTTTTGGAATACACCAAAAGAATAATGAACAGTTGAGAGAATCAGCAAATCCACCATATAAGACTAGAAGCTCAGTGCATGAAATTTGTGCATGGGGGGGAGGGGCAGGAAGGGGGATGGGCCTGTACCCTCTCCAATCCAGGACCTCTAAGGGGAAGTCCGACTGCTAGCATTATGGGACCTCTGGCTTCTAACTGCTCACCTGCCTCCCTGCCTGACTACCCCTAATCCTTTTGCTTGCCTGCCTGCCTACCTGATCACCCCTAACTGCTTCTGCCTGCCTGCCTGACCTTCCCTAACTGCCTCTGCCTGCCTGCCTGATCACCTCTGCCTCTTCCTGTCTGCCTGATTGCCCCTGACCCCTCTGTCTGCCTGCCTGATGCCCCTAACTGCTCCTCTGCCAGCCTGATTGCCCCCTGCTGGCCTGATCACCCCTAACTGCCTCTGCCTCGGCCCCTGCCACCATGGCTTTGTCCTATAGGATGTCCAGAAGACATCTGGTATATCTGGTCTAATTAGCATATTACCCTTTTATTAGTATAGATGACAAATGATAATTGGTATTCTAGGCAGTAAGTCCATTTAAAGAAATTTAAGCAAGAATGAGTCCTCAAAAGAACACAATTAAAAAAAACTTAGGAACATACATAAGCAAAGTCAGTGAAGTCAGAAACCTTTGATAGGACCTAGCAAAGATAAAAGTAAAAATCCAGGCTTCACTAATGAATTCTAGCTTCGGGGATTTAAGAGTCTTAATTTTAGTAATGGCTATTTGGATTGGTATTAGGATATAAACATCACAAGTAAATATGGGGCTATTTATTCTAAGTCTGAGATTGAGAGATGCAGAACAAATGGAAAGGAAGCAGAAAATGTATGGAAACTATGGACAAGGGCAAAATTATAAAGAAGAGGACACCAATCATAAATTGAGCTAAAAAGTGGTGTAGCCATCAGCTATACTTATCAATTTACTGTCTCTCATCTAAAATCCATTCTTCATTGTCCTGCTTATAATGAATGCTTCTCTTTAGGTAGGTGGCATGATGGTAACCTTTGTTAGAGGGTTATAGGCACTAGGAAAAAAAGAGCTTTTCTTTTTTGTGTTCTCTCTCTCTCTAATCTCTCTCATCTCTCTTTCTCTCCCCTCTCTCCAGTCCTAGAGCAGTGCACAGTATATACTTAGCTCGACAGCACCACCCCCATGGGTGGCTTCCTGGCAAGGTCCCTGGTATGGTACAATCCCAAAACTACTTATCAAAATCCACCACCAGTACAAAACCTCTCTTTGGGAAGCTTTCTGGCATACCACCCTGTGGATAGCTTTCTAGCAAGAAATGCAGCACCTCCCTAGAAGATGGTTTCTCCCAGCACCACAGAAGATGGCTTTCCAGTGTACCCAATCCCATATGCAGCTGCCTAGAGTTCCAATTCCACCACCATGGCCACCAGCAAACTTCTTGCCATCTGATGATAACAGCTACTCCTTCTTCACAAGATCTAGATCTTAGCCCTGGATTGGTGGGGGGGGGGGAATATGGGTACTCAGATTTGTTCTTTCCTCAGTTGATATGCTCCAATCCTAGAGGTAGAGGCTGTTCCCTATATCTTCTATCTCTGTAGTCTCTAGAGTTGTTTTACCTTTTTTGCAGGTATTCTTCTGTTTTAATGATTTTCTGTGCTAAACTTCCCTATTCATATTACTGTGTCATTTTTGTCTGTTGATTTGACCCTAATTGATACATTATAGTTCCCAATAGGGCTTAAATTTACACCTAAGTCTTTTCTGGTAGAAGAGATGATGTCACAAAACTAAGGAAATATGGACAAGACAGTGGGATTGTCGGCTATTAGACTTCATCAAAGAGATCTGGAGGGGACAGGTTCCAGCACAGCTCTGAAGCATATAGGATACATGCTTATTCCCTTTCCAGCACAGCTCACCATACACTCTGAAGGCTTCAACATGCATCTCTGTTAATGCATCACGATCAGAGGCATTAACTACACCAGCATGTACTAACAATAAAATGTGTCCACAATAAACAAAATTATTCCAAGATCCTCAAATGTTAAAGTGCATCATAACTCTCTATGAAAGCCTGTTAAAGGAGAAGATACCTAACCAACACACAACAACAACAAAACTAATTCAGTAAGTCTGATTTGGAGCTCTGACATGGGCATTTGTAATAGGTATCTTAGGTGATATTTAAACATGGCCCATCAATTTCACTTTAAGAAACATTCATTGAAAGGCTCAAGATAACACAAATACATAGAGAATGTATCATATACACTTAATAGCAAATAATTGTAGGTTGAAACACTGAAAAACTTGGAATCCAAAATTAGAAGTTTAATTGTATACTGAAAATTCCTCCTTGTGAATATGAATTCATACATCAGGATTTAAAGCATACTGTAGATGATGGATATTGGCACAAAGGTATAACCATTAGACACAGAGTAAAGTTGACACATTTGACAGTTATTTAGGACATAAAATTAAAAAGATACAGATTTACCCAGTTGGATAGTTTTCTACCACTCATTAGGACAGGGAACACTGGAAGAGGGATGAGTTTAGTAGGGAGAAATTTTATTTTGATCCATTGGGTTTGAGGTAGAATAATTTAGTAGGTTAATTAGACAAATGTCTGGAGTTCATAGCAAGAGGTGTATATTTCTAAATTATTAGCATAAATACTTCAGTGAAAAATTGTCTAGGGGGGAAAGTTTGAAACAAAAAAAAAAATTAAAAAGGAAGATAGGATGAAATCTTGAGGCACTCCCATATTTAATGGTTAGATAAAGGTAACTCTAAAAAAGGAGACCACCAAAGAAATATATATATTAAAAAAAGCCTGGAAAGCATAATTCACAAAACCCAAAGAAATAGTGTTCTACAATGAAGGAAGTAATCAATAATATTAACTATAGCCTATGTAAATAAAATTGCCTATTGAATTAGCAACATACAAAGAGAATTATGTAGAACTAGAGGCCTGGTGCATGAATTCATGCATGGGTGGGGTCCAGCAAGCCAGCCCCAATTGGGGCAGATTGGGGCCAGGGTGGCCAGGGGAAGGGGCCATGGGCAGTTGGACAGCCTGCCCTGCCCCAATTGGGGTTGGGGGCCATCTGGGGCAGGGCCTGCCAGGGGGGGAGAAGCCACGGAGGTTGACCAGCAAGGGGGGCTGTGGGAGGTTGGACAGCTAGCCCTGCTCCGGATGGGGGTGGGGGGGGGCTGATTGGGGCCTCAGTGCTTATCAAAGCAACTGGTCCCTTTGGTAATTCTGGTTGCTCCAGTATTCCGTCACTTGGCTTTTATATATATAGACTAGAGGGCCCAGAACATGATTGAATCATACATGTGTAGGGTCCCCTAGGTCTAGCCTGCCATCATGGCCATATCCACCACCCCACAATGCCTCACACACTCGGTGGACACTGCCAGCACACCTCGATGCTCCGCCACGCTGCTGGCGCACCAGGGGTTTTGGGGGAGGGACCAAGAGGAAAGTCCATACTGTTTTCCACAGCGGCTGCACCAGTCTGCTTTCCCACCAACAGAGTACGAGGGTTCCCTTTTCTACACATCCTTACTAGCACATGGTTTTGATTTGTTGATATGCATTCTGACAGGTGTGAGATGGTAGCTCATTGTCATTTTAATTTGCATCTCTCAGAAGATCAGTAAATTTGAGCATTTTTCAAATGTGTCTTGGCCATCTGTATGTCTACTTTGGAGAAATGTCTATTTAAGTCCTATGTAGATTTTTAAACTGGATTGTTTGTCTTCCTTTTATTAAGTTGTATGAGTTCCTTATATATTTTGTATATTAACCATTTATCAGATGTATCATTGCCAAATATGTTCTCCCAGACAGTGGGCTCCCTTTTCATTTTTTTTTAATTTTTTTGTTTGTTGATGGTTTATTTTGCTGTGCAGAAGCTTTTTATTTTGATGTAGTCCCATTTGTTTATTTTCTCCTTAGTTTCCTTTCCCCTAGGAAATGTATCAGTAAATATATTGATGAGATGTCTGAGATTTTGCTGCCTACGGTTTCTTCTAAGATTTTTATGGTTTTACAACTTGGACTTAAGTCTTTTATCCATTTTTAATTTATTCTTGTGTATGGTGTAAGTTGGGAGTCTATTTCATTTTTTTACATGTATCTGTCCAATTATCCCAACACCATTTATTGAAAAGACTGTATTAACTCTGTTGTGTGCACTTTCCTACTTTGTCAAATATTAATTGAGCATGATGCCTTAGGTTAATTTCTGAGGTCTCTGATCTATTCCATTGATCTATATGCCTGTTCTTCTGAATACAGTGATTTGTAGTATACTTTTATGTATGATATTGTGATCCCTTCTACTTTGCTCTTCTTTCTCAAAATTGCTGTGGCTATTTGTGGGTTATGTTTTTTGTTTTTTTGTGTGTGTTTTGTTTTTGTTTTTGTTTTTTGGTCCTATATAAATTTTTGAGTGCTTGTTCTAGATCTGTGAAATATACTGTTGGTATACTACCTAAAGCAATCTGAAATTGCATTGAATCTATAGATTGCTTTGGGTAATATGAACATTTTACTGATGTTGATTCTACAAATCCTTTAACAAGGTATATTGTTCCATTTGTTTATATCTTCTGTTTTTTTTTTTCAATGGTCTGTAGTTTTCTGAGTATAAGTCTTTTACCTCCAGGATTAAGTTTATTCATAAGTACTTTAACGTTTTATTGCTATGGAAAATGTGACTTTTTTTTAGTTTCTTTATGACAGTTCATTTTTGGTGCATAAAAATGCCATAGATTTCTAGGTGTTAATTTTGTATCCTGATACATTGCCAAATTCATTTATTAAATATTTAGTTTTTATGGAATCCTTAGGGATTTCTATGTACAGTATCATGTCATCTGCCAATGATAACAGTTTTACTTCTTTTCTAACTTGTATGCCTTTTATTTTTTCTTCTTGTCTGATCACTATGGCTCGGACTTCCAGTAATATGTTGAACAAGAGTGCTGAAAGTGGACATCTCAGTCTTCTTCCTGTTCTTTGGGGAAATGGTTTTACTACAGTTTTTGCCCATTGAGTATGATGTTGGCTGTAGGTTTGCCATATGTGGCTTTTATTATGTTGAGGTATGATCTTTGTATACCCATTTTGCTGAAAGCTTTTATAAAAACGGATGTTGGATTTTGTCGAATGCTTTTTCTGCATCTTATTGATATGATTGTGTGATTTTTGTCTTACAATTTATTTATATGATGTATCACGTTTATTGATTTGTGAATATTGTATCAGCCTTGCATCCCTGGAATAAATCCACTTGTTTGTAATGTATGATCTTCTTAATGTATTGTTGGATCTGATTTGCTAATATTTTTTGAAGATTTTATCATCTATGTTCATCAGGGATATTGACCTGTATTCTCTTTGCAGTATCTTTATCTGGTTTTGGAATTGGGATAATACTGGCCTCCTAGAAATAGTTTGGAAGTATTCCTTCCTCTTGGATTTTTTGAAATAGTTTGAGGATAGGTGTTAGTTATTCCTTGAATGTGTGGTACAACTCCCCTGTAAAGCCAGGGCTTTTGTTTGCTGGAAGTTTATTTTTATTACCGCTTCAGTTATTATTAACCTACTCAAGTTTTCTGATTCTTCCTGATTTCGTTTTGGAAGATTGTATTTTCCTAGAAATTTATCTATTACATCCAGGTTGTCCAGCTTGTTAGAATATAGTTGCCCAAAGTAATTTCTTACATTCCTTTGTATTTTCTTATATTCCTTTGTATTTTTGTGTTGTCAGTCGTTACATCACCATTTTTGGTTCTGATTTTAATTTTGGGGGTCCTTTCTCTTTGTTTCTTGATGAGTCTGGCTAAAGGTTCATCGGTTTTGTTTATCTTTTCAAAAAACCATCTTTTGGTTTCATTGATCTTTTGTATTATTTTTTGTCTCTATATCATTTATTTCTGCTCTATTTTTTATTCCCTTCCTCCTACTTATTCTGGGGTTTTTCTTGTTCTCTTTCTAAAAAAAAATTATAGGGTTAAATAAATTGTTAATTTTGTTGTTTTTAAGAGGTAGGTTTATAATGCTAAAAAATTCCCTCTTAGGACTGCTTTTGCTATGTCAGAAATATTTGGAATTGTTGTGCATTCATTTTCATTTGCTTCCAAGAACTTTTATTTTTAGTGTGACATATATTGCCATACTGTGACTTTTATTCCTTTTATTATTATTACTAGGGGCCCTGTGCACAAAAATTTGTGCACTCAGGGGGTGGGGTCCCTCAGCCCAGCCTGTGCCCTCTCACAGTCTGGGACCCCTCAGGGGATGTCCACCTGCTGGTGTGCCTGGTGAGGGGCTGATGACTGTTTGCAGGCTGGACAAGACCCCCAGTGGGAACCCTCATCCCATTGGGGTGTGGCCAGCCTGGGTGAGGGTCTGAGGGCTGTTTTCAGGCTGCCCACAGTCCCTTCAGGGTATGGGTCCCTACTGGGGTACCTGGCCAGCCTGGGTGAGGGGTTGCATTAAATCTGTATATTCCTTTGGATAATATGGACATTTTAGCTATTTTGATTCTTCCAATCCATGATCTTGGAATATCTTTCCATTTCATTGTGTCTTTTTCAATTGCTTTTGAAACAATACTTTGCAGTTTTCAGTATGTAGGTCTTTCACATCCTTGTTACGTTTATTCCTGGGTATTTTATTCTTTTTGTTCCAATTGCAAAAGGAGTCATTCTTTTTCATTAGTTTTTGTGGAATTTGAGAGTATATTGGAATGCAGTGGATTTCTGTACATTGATTTTGTATCCTGCAACTTTATTCTATTTTTTTATTGTTTCTAATAGTTTTGGTGGAGTCTTTAGCATTTTCTATATAAAGAATCATGTTCTTCTTCCCCAATTTGAATGCCTTTTCTTTCTCTTGCCTGATTGCTCTGGCTAGGATTTCTAGTACTATCTGTCTAATCTAATAAAAAAGTAATATGCTAATTGCATCACTCCACTACATCCCAAGCCATGCCCACCAGCCAATCAGAGTGACTATATGCAAATTAACCCAACCAAGTTGGTGACCAGCAGCCACAGAGCTAGAGCAAACAGGAGGCTTCGTTCCCCCTGCGATGGAGGAAGCTGCCTGCCTAGGTTGGCTGTGGCCTCCGCTCAAGGCAACAAAATTTCAGTTATGGAAGCCACAGAGCTAGAGCAAACAGGTGGCTTCATTGCCCTGGAGGAAGCTGCCTGCATTGGCTGGCTGTGGCCTCCACTCAAGGCAACAAAATTTTAGTTATAGAAGATAAATAAACCCCAGATAACTGTTTCCAGCCAGCCTCACTGGGAGCTTGGGTTGCTGGGGCCATGGCCAGCCTGCAAATAGCCATCAGCCTTTCACCCAGGATGGCCCCATCCTCATGGGGTGAGGGTTCCTGCTGGGGGACTTGACCAGCCTGCAAACAGCCATGAGCCCCTCACCCAGGCTGGCCAGGCACCCCAGCAAGGACCCCACCCTGAAGGGGATGTGGCCAGCCTAAAAACGGCCCTCAGCCCCTCACCCAGGCTGACCAGGAACCCCAGCGTGACCCCTACCCTGATCTGGGACACCCATCAGGGCAAACCAGCCAACCCCCACCCATGCACCAGGCCTCTATCCTATATAATAAAAGGGTAATATGCAAATTGACCCTAACAGCAGAACCACTGGGAATGACTGGTCACTATGACACACACTGACCACCAGGGGGCAAATGTTCAATGCAGGAGCCCCCTGGTGGTCAGTGCACTTCCACAGGGAGAGCTCTGCTCAGCCACAAGCCAGGCTGATGGCTTCCAGTACAAGAGTGGTGGTGGGAGACTCTCCTGCCTCCTCAGAAGCACTAAGGATTTCCAACTGCAGCTTAGGCCTGCTCCCCACTGGCAAGTGGACATCCCCTGAGGGCTCCCAAGCTGCCAGAGGGATGTCTGACTGCTAGTTTTGCCCGATCACCCTGGGAGCGGGCCTAAGACAGCAGGTGGACATCCTCTGAGGGGTCCCAGACTGCAGAGGGCACAGGTTGGGCTGAGGGACCCCCCAAGTGCACAAATTTTTGTGCACCAGGCCTCTAGTATATATATAAAAGCCTAAGCAACTGGTAGACCAGCTGACTGGCCAGTAGCTATGATACAGATTGACTACAAGGGGACAGACACTCAATGCAAGAGCAGAAACTACAGGCATGGAAACATGGAACAGTCTAATGAGTCTCAGAAGGAAGGGAGGAGAGGGAGGGTGGGAAGATATTAACCAAAGATCTTATATGCATACTAGAGGCTGGGTGCATGGATTCGTGCACCAGTGGGGTCCCTTGGCCTGACTTGCATCCTCTCACAACTCAGGACTTCTCAGAGGATGTCAGAGAGCTGGTATCGACCCAATCCCTGCAGACCAGGCCAAGAAACCTGTGCTTAGGCTATATATAGACTAGAGGCTCGGTACACAGACTGATACACTGGTAGGATCCCTCAGCGCACCCTCTCACAATCTGGGATCCCTCAGGAGTTGTTGGAGAACAGGTTTGAGCCCAATCCCCACAGGCCAGGCCGAGGGACACCATTGGTGCACGAATCCATGCACTGGGTCTCTAAGTGTTGAATAAGAGTGGTGAGCGTGGACATCTTTCCTGATTTTAGAGGAAGAGCATTCAGTTTTTCACCATTATATTTGTTTGTCATATATTGCATTTATTATGTTGAAGTATTTCCCTTCTGTACTCATTTAATTGAGTATTTTAATCATAAATTGATGTATCTTATCAAATTATTTCTCTGCATCTATTGATAAAGATTATATTATTTTATCTGGTTTGTTAATGTGGTATATTACATTGATTGACTTATGTTTGTTGAATCATCCTTGTGCCCCTGAAATAAATCCCTCTTGAGAGTGATGTATTGTTTTTATTGTATTGTTACATTCAATTTGCTAGTATTTTGTGTAGGATTTTTACATCAGTAATCATCAGATACTGGTCTGTAGTTTTCTGTTTTTGTATTAACTTTGCCATATTTTGGTATCAGGCTTATGTTGGCCTCTTAAAATGTGGTAGAGAGTGCTGAAAGTAGTATTGCCTCTTCTTCCATTTTTTAGAAGACTTTGAGGACAGGAATCAAATTTTCTTTGAATGTTTGGTAGAATTCAATAATGAAGCCATCTGGTCCTAGACTTTTATTTTGAGGAAAAAATTTTATGGTTGTTAAATTCCTTACTGTTTGTTGATCATGTCCTCACCTGTTCCTCCCATGTCTGTGTGTATTGGTTAGGCTTATACTCACGTATACAAGTCCTTTGGTGATCTCCCCCACTTTTCCCCACCCTCCCCTACATCTACACAATGGAATACTATGCTACGGTAAAAAAGAAGGAATTCCTATCATTTGCAACTGCATGGATAGAACTGGAAAGCATTATGCTAAGCGAAATAAGCCCGCCTGTTACTCTTACAATGCTCTTTCTGATAGACTCAGATAGTTCTCAGAGTTCTTTCATTTTTTTATGCTCTCTTCTTCCTTCTGCATATTTCTAGGTTTCTATCTTTGATACCTTAACCCTTTTCTCCATCTGGTCCATTCTATTTCCTATGCTTGCTAGTTCATTTATTTTCTTTGTTATTGAATTTACTAGAGGCCTGGTGCACAAAAATTTGCACACTCGGCGGGGGAGGGGGGCTCCCTCAGCCACGCCTGTGCCCTCTCACAGCCTGGGACCCCTCGAGGGATGTCCACCTGCTGGCTTAGGCCCGCTTCCCAGGGTATCAGGCCTAAACTGGCAGTCAGACATCCCTCTGGCAGCCTGGGAGCCCTCGGGGGATGTCCACTTGCCAGCGGGGAGCAGGCCTAAGCTGCAGTTGGACATCCTTAGTGCTGCTGAGGAAGTGGAAGAGGCTCCCACCATCACTGCTGTGCTGGCAGCCCTCAGCCTGGCTTGTAGCTGAGCAGAGCTCTCCCTGTCAGGGCATACTGACCACCAGGGGGCAGCTCCTGCATTGAGCATCTTCCCCTGGTGGTCAGTGTGTGTCATAGTGACCAGTCATTCCCAGTGGTTCTGCTGTTAGGGTCAATTTGCATATTACTCTTTTATTATATAGGATTGTGGTGACATTAATAAAGTTCATAGGTTTCAGGTGTAATACATGTGTATTGTAGTGTGTTGTTCACCACCTCAGGTCAAATCTTCTTCCATCACCATTTATCCCTCTTAAACCCATTTTCTCTGACCCACTTTTCCTTCTGATAATCACAATGCTGTTGATTGTGGCTATAAGGGGTTTTTTTCTTTTTGCTTAGTCCCTTCATCTTTTTCACCAAGCCCTGTAACTCCCTTCCCATTTGAAAGCTGGCAGTCTTTTCTCTATTAGTCTGTTTCTGTTTTGTATGTTACTTTGTCAGAATGGCAATTGTCAATAAATCAATAAGCAACAAGTGTTGGTGAGAATGTGGAGAAAAGGGAATCCTTGTGCACTTTTGGTGGGAATGCAGATTGGTGCAGCCACTGTGGAAAGCAGTATGGAGTTACCTAAAAAAACTAAAAACAGAACTGCCTTATGACCCAGGAATTTCACTTCTAAGAATATATCCAAAGAAACCCAAAATACTAATTTGAAAGAATATATGCACCTCTATGTTAACTGAAGCATTATTTACAATAGTCATGATTTGGGAGGCAGCCCAAGTGTGCATCAGTGAATGAGTGCATAAAAAAAGCTGTGGTACATTTACACATTGAAATTCTTCTTGGCTATAAAAAAGGAAATCTTACCCATTGCAATAGTATTGATAGACCAGAAGAACATATGTTAAGTGAAATATGCCAGTCAGAGAAAGACAAGTGCCATATGATTTCACTCACATGTGGAATTACTTATTCATTCTTGATCTCTTCCATTGAATTCTTCTCCAGAATTTCTATTTGATTCTTTTTTTAAGTTTCAATCTTTTAAGTGAAGTACTTGTTTTGCTTGTTGATTTGGTTTCTGAGTTCATTAAATTGCCTGTATTTTCTTACATCCCTGTTGAGTTTTTTTTCAGAACTGCAATCTTGAATTCTCTGTCATTTAAATCAGCAGTCGCCAACCTTTCGGACCTCACAGACCACCAGTGGTGCGCAAACCAATTGGCGACAGCTGTTCCAAAGGTTTCCTTAAACCAGTAGTCACCAACTTTTCGGACTTCACAGACCACCCATTGGCGACCACTAATTTAAATAATGTATTTTCGTGTTTTTAAGTTTATCTTCTGTAGAATTTTCATTTTCTGCCTGAGTTGCCTTGTTATCTTGGTTCTACATGGTATTTGATGTGATTCTTCTCTTTCTAGGCCTCTATGTATAAGCGGCACTTCTCTAGTAGATTGATAAGAGGTAGTTATTCAATTATTTTCTGGTGGATGACACTAAATCCCAAGTTTCTCAACTCTCTTGCACTTCTCAGGCTTTTCAGATCTCTGTAGGGTGGTGGTAAAGGGCCTGAACTCCCTGGGAAAGTGGGAGCCTCCCCTGTGATCTGGTCACCCACAGGGGCATGTGGTAGGCAATGGGGCTCCAAATCCATAAAATCTCAGTGCTGTCTTCCCCAGGCAGACACTGACAGCAGAGCAGCTGCCAATGAATGGGTGTGGAGTGAACTGGAGGAACCCAGCCACTTCCTTTGCCCTACTAGCAATGGCAATCAGCATACCTCCACAAGGTCCCCTGGTGCCTCCACTTGACCCTGGGACTAGTTGCAGAGAGCCCTCTTTGCTCAGGGAAAAAGGTGTTTCTGCAGACCCAGTTCTTGGGTTTGCAGATAATGTGCTCTGGAACCCAACACAAAGTGGGAGGGAAGACAAGCTCTAGGAGGTTATGGGAAGGTGGCCAGGCTCCATAGCTTTGTTTCTCTGTCTGGAATTATGACTTCCAGAAAACCATGACCACACTTCTGTGCTTTGTCCCTGCCAAGGTCACTGGGCTCAGCCATAGCTCCTACTGCCCACTCCCGCAGAAATACTAAGTGCTCCTTCTGGCTGAAGGGAGTGCCAGCCACAACCTGACTCCTCCACTCTCCAGGCTGAGCCATGCAGTGAGCTCCAAGTTGCAGGTCAGTGTTTGTAGTTCCTTTGAGCTCTTATTTTGCCTTCCCCACAGGCTCCCACTTGCTCACCTTTATTTCTTTTTTTAAATATTCACCCAAGGATATGCTTTTTTATTGATTTTTTTTTGAAAGATGGAGAGAGGAAGAGAGAAATATCATTGTGCAAGAGAAACATTAATTAGTTGCCTCCCACACATACCCATATCAGTGATTGAACCTGCACCCTGAATATATGCCTTGACCGGAATAATGCTCCAACCAACTAAGCCACATGAGGCAGAGATACTTGCCCACTTTTTGATGTTTCAATGCATAGATATCTCAGACATTGTGCATTGAGCAGGAAATCCTTTGTTGAATTATAATCATTAAAACTGTTGAAGCTTCAAGGGGAGAGAACAAGGCTATCCCTCATGCCACCATTCTTCTGACATCACTCTCCCAAATCTCCAAAATAATTTTTAAAATTGGTTATGAAGGACTAATGAGAGATAGACCTATAATTGAAGGGGAATGTGACATTAAATTAGAAAAACATGAGCATATTTAAAAATTGAAAAGAAGGACACAGTTTGAATGACAAAAGTTTAATATACAAAAGAGGATGATTAATCAAATTTCTTGAAAAGTTGAGATAAGACCAAACAGAAGTAAAAGAATGAATTTTATGTAGATAAAGAACAATAAATTCTGATTAGCAGGAGGAAATGAACATAGAATGAGTATGCATGTAAATAAGTTGGGGTGTGTGTGTGTGTTGGTAGCAGAAATTCTAACCAGGGGCTTGTATTTCAAGCACTTGGGTGAAAGTGAAGATGAAAATGGGACAAAGTGGGTGAATTTAGGTGATGTCTAGAAAGGGTTGAAATCTATTTCAGATGCGAGAGAATTTCCAGGCAGTTTTTGCGTCTTGCCTATTATGTCACTTTTTTCAGTAGTGTTTCACAGCTAAACCCAAAGAGTGAATAATAACATTTATTCAGGGTTATGTTTTGTTAGACAAGTGCAAAAAGAAAAAAAGAAAGAAAGCGGTAAAAGAGATTAGGAAATTAAGAAATACACTGCGATGGAGTGCATAGTCTCCAAACTGAAAAAAGATGAGTAAAAAGACTGCAAAAAGATAGAGAAGTAAATGAACTAGTGGTCTTGATTTCAAAAGTGTCCAGAAAATTATTTAAAATAATAATTGGAAAGATAGATATTTCTAGTTTAAGAATGAGTTGCCTAAATTAGTAATTTTTAAAGTAAAACAATTTGAAAAATGGTAAGTTCTAGAGTGTGACTGGAAGTGGGGCCAGAGATAAAGGAGTACACAGATCCTCAGAGATAAAAAGGTCAAGGAACTGAGAAACCAGAGTTTTCGATGGATCACACATAATGACACAACTAAGTGTATAAAGAAGAGAGTGAGACAACTGACTGAAAAAAATAGAATTAAAAGAGGTTGATACAAAAAATAAGATAAGCTGCATTACCCAAATTGCAAAGAAGTACCGATTTTATAAGAGGGTGGGGGGAAATAGTGAACTTCACCCCAATCCTACTTCTCTGGAGAGATAATGACCAATCTACCATAATCAAAGAACAACTACCAATATTCTTCCAGTGTCAGCCATATCTAAAGCAAAGAGTGCAAGATCATAAAAGTTACTCTGAGGCCAAAGGTAAAATAATAAAAAGCTAGTAGGATTCCATTCTAAATTTAATCTTTAATTTATATCCCAAATAAATAAGTCTTTTTAATTTAAAGTGTCTGGGCTCAAGAGTGTTTAATTGGGCTGAGCCACAAATATATCCAAGGGAGAACTAAAATAATTCCATCCTATGAATCTATCCTATAAATCTATTCTATGAATCATTTTGCTATATAAACAGATTACATAAAGTCTTTCCCAAAACAGGAGTTAAAACCCCTAAGAACAGACACCACTAGTTTTCAAACTGGTACTAAAGCACCTGAAAATCAAGAACTACAAAAAAGTCATTAAAATAACATTACATTTTTAAAAATATGAATATATAATTTAATAGTAAACATATATATTATGCATGATTATTTAAATAGAGGATAATTTTAAGTTGGTAAATTTTCTCTTGTCACTTACTTATCTTATGTAAATTAGGGAAAGAATAATAATTAAATTT
>PVJC01030525.1:0-21175 GCA_004026665.1 Murina feae | reverse complement strand
GGGGGGGGGGGGGGGGGGGAGGGCAAGGACAGGCTGAGCCAGAAGCAGGAGCAGTGACCTCGCGGCGGCATGCGGAGGTGGACTGACCAGGGAGGGTGTGCTGGGGAGAGTGAGATACCCCATGGGCAGGAACGTGGGGGGGAAGGAAGGGAGAGAAAGAACTCTGAAGAGAGTCCAGGCGGACAAGCAAGGGGGTCGGGAGACAGCCCAGGGCAGGGAAGGAGAGCATGACTGCCCCTGCCCTGGTGAGGGCCAGGCTGGAGGGATGCAGGCTCCCTGGGGGAGGGCAGGAGCCCCACTCCACTCACTCAGTGGGAGGAGGGAGGACAGCGCCCGGACCAGGCGAGTTTTATCCTGGGGGAAGGGCACGTGAACTTGGAGGAGGGTGGGCACAGAGCCCTGAGGTTCTGCCTTGAAGGGCAGTCCTGATGGCTCCCTTCCCCTCGAGCCAGGAAAATCTGAGTGTCAGGGCTGCTGCCCTCCTGACTGTGACTACAGAGGTGTCTGGGCAGAACACTGTGTGTGGGGGAGGAGAGAGCTGCCACTGGGGAACCTGACCAGTGCAAATCGGGGTCCCCGTTCACAGTGGGGGAATCACAGTGGGGCAAAGTACTGAAACTCCCCGCTGTGCGGCTGGGGGACTCAGGGTAGCTCAACTTAGGGCTACCTCCGTGGGGGAGACAGGCCAGTGGGGGCTCCAACAGTATATGTGTGAGTGGGGTGTCAATCCAGAATGGGGTGCCTGAAGCGACACACTCCTGGCAAGCACTCAACTCAGCGACGGCTCTCTTCACCTCCCCGGACAGGCCTTCAGCCAGGATGCGTCTGGTGTGGGGAGAGGAGCAGGGAGGGGGGACACACGACCCTGGTCTGAGAAGCCTGGGGAGTGTTTTGAGCACATGCAGGTGCCCCACTCTCACCTACACGCTGTGCCCTCAAAATGCTCCTCCATCCGCCCTCCTCCCTCAGCCCCCCTCCGCCCCCTCCCCGACTCCCTAGAACACAAAGCAGCTTCTGTCCCGAGCACCGGTGCCGATAATCCGAGGTGGGGACGCATTCCGGGGACCAGCCCCGACCGGCCCGAGGGATTAGCATCGTTCCCCCTGCCCCGGGGATTAGCACCCCGACCCCCACTCGGGGCATTAACCAAGTGAACCCGCACATTCCACAGCTCTTCCACGTGGGACTGGCTGGGGCGGGGGGCGGGGGGAGAAGGATAAAGTGCACCCTGCACTTCAGGCGGCACCGTCCCCCCACACCCAGCGCGGAGTTCCCCACCCAGACAAGCCGGCCCCCCAGGAGTCAGGTCCCGCTCTCGGGGCCCGTCTTTTCCATCCCTACCCCTTGTCCTCACCCGACCCGCCACCCCCACCCCCTTCTCAGTTCTCCCTCCACCCCCGGAGGTTGGGGAGAAGGCCCCGGGCAACCCCCAAGCTGGGTGCCCTGCACAGGCAGGGAGGATAGAGTAGGGGGGCGCCAGCAAGAGGGGGTGTCTGAAGCCCGCGCAGGAGTTAGGAGGGGCGGCGGCGCTCCCCGGGACTACCCTCTCCCGGGGCCAGGGGGCGCGGCACCCCCGCCTTAGGAAACCAAGAAGCGGAGGCGCGATCCCCCTCCTGACCAGCAAGCACCCCCCTCGCCTCCCCATCCTTCTCCGCAGACACCGCTCGCCCGCGCCCCAGTCTCCGCCCTTTCCTCCACTTCCACTCCCTCCCGGCTCCGAGTCCCGAGCTCCCCCTCCTCCCCCCGCCCTTCCCCCGCCGCCGGGCCCTCCCCCGCCGCCCCCTCTCCGCTCACCCGCTCGCTCTAGTCTCAGCGCCCCGGGGGCCTCGGGGGTCTCTCCCGCTCCGCCTCCGCCTCCGCGCGCTCCCGACGGCTCTCCGGTGCCCACCTCGGGGCTCGCCCCCGCCGCTCCCAACTTCTCCCAACTCAACTTTCCCCCGCGCCGCGGGCAGGCCAGCCCCCTGCGTGCGCGCCCCCCGGCGCACCGTGCGCGGCCCCGGCGCTGAGGATGGGGAGGCGGCGAGCGGCGCCCGGACCCGCGAGCGGAAGCGCGCTTCCAGGCAGCGCCAGGCACCGGCGCCCCGCGTCCTGGAGGCGGTCCCCGCTCCCCTCGCAAGGCCGCCGCCCGGGCCTCCACGCGCCGGGCTTGGGTGCCGCGGGGTCGCCGTCTCTGGCCCCATCGAGGCACCGCTGGGCGGCAGGAGCCCGCTCACTCTGGGGATTCCAGGCTGGAAAACGGAGGCACGAGGATGGCCAGAAAATTGGGGCCGGAGAGGTTGAAATGGGGGTGTTAAGAACTCTCGCGCCCGCCCCCCCCCCCCCAGTACCTCCGAGAAAGCCCCGTCTCTGATCGGGGGGAAGGGCGGGGGGCGGGAGGGTGTTGCGGGCTGGAGGTTGCCCTGAGCTGGACTTGACTTTCCAAAAGCCGGGGACTTCTGCTGGGGGAGGTTCCCCGCGGCGACCTCCTTCCTTGAACCCAATTCGTAGTCCTCACCTGTCATTTAAAAATCTGTGGACTTCTGGTTTTCTCAACTAAATGATAAGCTCTTGGGATAAGGAATATACTTTTCGCTTCTCTTCTATAGTGTGCCCCTGCGTGGAGCACAGAGTCGTGAACGCACAGAACGCTCAGATAGAAACGCGTTCACTGTACATGTTCAGCACCAGCTCGGGTTGCTGCGCTACTGCGGTGCGGCTCACAGCCCGCAAATGCAATCCTGAGGCGGTCAGAGAGCAGCGCAGCGTCGCCTGTCATCGCCTCCACACGGGATGCGACACGGCCGCCGTCAGTGCAGCCGTCTGTTTGTGCGTCCGTCTGTCCAGGGCGGGAACCACCCTGCCAGCCCTCGGCCACACCCTGGCTGGGCTCGAGCTCTGGAGACCGGCCTGGGGCGGGGGGCGGGGAACGCCTCGGGACACGAGCGTAGCGAGCGACTGGTGTCGGGCGGGCCCAGCGAGGAGAAGGGCCTCTGGCGAACGTTAATTCAGCTTCAAATGGCGCACACCTGCCTCTCGGCCAGGCCTTAGGGCCAGCTGGTCCCCGCAAAGACACTATCGGGAGGAGATGGCCGGGAGCCATCCCCAATCAACCCTGGGCTCACAGGCGGCCGGGAGAGAAGCGGAAACCGGTGCGGAGATGGTCACCAGGCCGCTGAGACCTCAACACTATCAAGCCGGTCAGGGCCGGACCCCCTGGGCTCGGGCCGCAGGCCACCCAACCCCAAACCTCCGAGCGCGCCCCTCCCCTGCCCCCGCTGCACTCTGGAATGTGCGGTCGCGGAGAGGCCTTTTTCAAGACAAGGTAGTGGTCACGGACAGAAACGAGAGCGGAGCACGCTGGGAGCCGCGGAGCTGCCCGGGCGCCCGGAAAGCGGATACGTGGTGCTTCCTGGGACTTGAAGTCCAGCGGTTGCCTCCACCCGGGAACCCGAGTCCCGGGAAGCGAGTGCCGCAGCGAGCCCGAGCGCAGCCTGCTGGGGGTTGTAGTCCTCTGGCAGCCTCGGGCGCCGGGCGTTCCTGGGAAGCCTGGCCGTCTTAGGACTACAAGCTCCAGAAGCTCCTGGGCAGGCAGAAGGGCGGGGCCGGGCTGGAGACTGGGGTGCCGCCTCCTCTGCATTGCCGGGGCCAGAATATTAAAACGGAGGGCCCACAAGGGTCCCCGAAGCTGCTGCGATGCAGAAATACGAGAAACTGGAGAAGATTGGGGAAGGTAATGGGACCACGAGATGTTCTTGCAAGATCTTCTGCATTCCTTGCATCTCTGGCTCCTCTACCATCAGCAATGCCCACAGACTCCGACCTCAGCACTGGCTGCAGCCCTGGCCCCGAGCTCCACGCTCCGTGCAGACAACAATCCTCCTGTTGGCATTTCCTGCAGACTGCCCCCCTCCCAAACTTAGCACTCCCTGTAGGCCCGACCTCTGGACCTCAGCACTTCCTGCATTTCCTACCCTCAGCACCACTTGCACCTCCCCCCCCCCAGCCTCAGTTCTGGCAGCAGACCTCCAACCTCAACATTCCTGCCAGCCTTCATTCCTCTCCCAGTCCCCTGATCACTATTTTCGGCCCCTCTCAAAGCACTGCCTCCATTATAGACCTACCTGGCAGTCACAGCCTCTCGCTGCCGTAGACCTCTGAGCCTCTGCAGGCCCCTTCTGTGCCACGTCCCCACTCACAAAGCTCCGCCATGCCCGGCTTCACCCTGATTCTCTTCTCTTCCTCGTCCAGGCATCAGACTCCCATGATACTTCCCCTCTTGGGAAGGACTTCTTGGGGTGGGGAAGGGTGCCCCATTCTTTCCCTCACCCCAACCTCCTTCCACTAGGCACCTATGGAACAGTGTTCAAGGCCAAAAACCGGGAGACTCATGAGATCGTGGCCCTGAAACGGGTGAGGCTGGATGACGATGATGAGGTAGGACTGGGGCATCTGGGGGGGGAGGGGGGTGGTTGAGGGCCTAGGCTGGGTGGGATGTGACTGTGGCCCACCTGCCCCCTCCCATGTGTAGGGAGTGCCGAGTTCTGCCCTTCGGGAAATCTGCCTACTCAAAGAGCTGAAGCACAAGAACATTGTCAGGTGTGTAGACCCGCAGGATCTTCCTTGTCTGTGTGGCCATCCGGAGGTGGTGGGGGCTTCGGCGTGATGCTAGGAGCATGCTCGTGGACCCGCCTGGCTAAGCCCTCCCTTCTTCCTAGGCTTCATGATGTCCTGCATAGCGACAAGAAGTTGACTTTGGTTTTTGAGTTCTGTGACCAGGTGAAAGTGGGACTTGGGGGACAGTAGCCTTGGGAGGATATGGGGCCCAGACTGAGGTTAAACTCTGTCCCATTCCCCCACTCCATCCCTTTTTAGGACCTTAAGAAATATTTTGACAGCTGCAATGGTGATCTAGATCCTGAAATTGTGAAGGTGAGGGGACTGGTGTTCTGGGGTCTCATGGAGGCTGGGGTGAGCGTATAGGTTCAGGGTACCTGCCTTTGCGCACCGAGCTCAGGCCCTGAACAGAGACGCTCTGGGTGTGAGGGACTGAGAGAATCCTGTGTTTACGCTCCAGGAGCATTTCCCCATGATCTCTGACCTGACAGTAATGGTCTCAGTGACATGATTTACACTTGAGAGATGAAAAAATGAGATTCAAAGAGATACATTACTCACTCAACAAATACTGAATGTTTTGCTGTGTGCTAGGCACTGTTCTAGGCCCAGGACCAAGTGCCTTGTCTCAGATTCCGAGGGAAACAAATGCTGAATAATAATACAGCACAATATATGTATATGTTGACTGTTATGATGTGGGTGTTCAAATGAGGCCAGGGAAGGGAGAATCGGTGTGGGCCGGGAAGGTAAGAGGGTGCACATGGCTCTAAGTCCCCCCATTCATTGTTCATTTCTAAATCCAGCATAATACAAAGTAAGCCCTTGATGATAGAGTGGTGTGTCGCTGAACTTGGTGCTAAAAGCCCAGTGGGTACGAAGCAAAGCCGAGGGTGAAGAGGGGAGTTGGGCACAGCTTCCCACCCAGAGGGTCTGACAGCCTCTTCCCTGCTCCTCCCCCAGTCATTCCTCTTCCAGCTGCTAAAAGGCCTGGGGTTTTGTCACAGCCGAAACGTGCTGCACAGGGACCTGAAGCCTCAGAATCTGCTCATAAACAGGGTACCTCTTGGGGAGAAGGTGGGAGATGGGGGAGACTGGAGCCAATGGCTGAAGGATGAGGAAGCCGGGCTGGAAGGTGGGACCACGGAGCTAGCCTTGACACGGTTCCTCCCGTCTCCCTCAGAATGGGGAGCTGAAATTGGCTGATTTCGGGTTGGCCCGAGCCTTTGGGATCCCTGTTCGCTGTTACTCAGCTGAGGTGAGCGGGTGGGGTGGGATATTGGGTTGAGGGAGGGCTTTCCCAGTGAGCATCTCTCTCAGCTCCTGCTCTAGGACCCAAAACATTACTCCCTCCTATCTGAGCCTACCCCCCCAGCCCTCTAAGTGGGGGGTCCCTGTGGGTGGGGTCTTTTCCAGGTGGTCACGCTGTGGTACCGCCCACCGGATGTCCTCTTTGGGGCCAAGCTGTACTCCACGTCCATTGACATGTGGTCAGCCGGCTGCATTTTTGCAGGTGATGTGCTGGGGGTCTGCAGTGGCACTTTCTCTCCCCTTTGAGCTGACAGATAGGGTTTGGGGGGTCCCCTCTGGGGCAAGGAGCAGGGCTGTTGGGGCTGGGCAGGCTCGGGAGTGAGGGTTTCTTCGTGTGTCAGCTCCTCTCACCCTGTCCCCTTTCTCCCAGAGCTGGCCAATGCCGGGAGGCCTCTCTTCCCCGGCAACGATGTGGACGACCAGTTGAAGAGGATCTTCCGATATCCTTCCACTCCCCTTTGCGAGGGAGTGAGGAGCCTTGGGCGATGGGCTGCGTCAGTAGGGAGGGGCTGTGGGCTTCTGAGGGTCAGGGATGGAGGGCAGAGGGTGGGGGACACCCCTGGTTGTCACAATGCAGCTGCAATGCTTGAAAGAGTGTGCCCTGTAGACGAGGACGTTTCCTTGGGGGAAGAAGCCAGGAGAATGCTCCTCCAGCTGCAGGTGACTCCTTAGGACCAAGGAGCCCAAAGGATCAGCAGGAGGGTCTGTGGGCGTCGGGGAAGGCTGGCCGGTCCTCAGGACACAGACATCAGGGTTCAGCTCCCAGCAGGTGACATGTGTGTCTGTAGTGCCTGGCCCAGGGGAAACACCGCACAGGTGGGACGGGAGATGAGAATCCCATGTCCTGGGGCTGCTTCTGTTGTGAGCTGGCGGATAAAGCGGGGCGGGCAGGGGTGAGTCTGAGGAATCCTTCCTGGGGGAAGGGCCTCTCGCCCTGCCCTGTTGCACTGAGTGATCCTTGACTCCCTGGACACACTGTTGGGGACCCCGACTGAGGAGCAGTGGCCCGCCATGACCAAGCTGCCGGACTATAAGGTGTCATGGGGTTGGGGGTCATGGTCAGCAGTGATCCTAATTTCTCAGCGCTAGCAGCCTCCATGCCCCTTACCTGGGTTTGACTCTGTCCCCTACAGCCCTACCCGATGTACCCGGCCACAACGTCCCTGGTGAACGTCGTACCCAAGCTCAACGCCACAGGCAGGGACCTGCTGCAGGTGACCGAGAGCAGGGGAGCCGGGGGAAGGTGGGGCTCCAGGCAGATGGCCCTGCCTGACCCTGCCACACCTTCCTTCTGTGCCTCCAGAACCTCCTGAAGTGCAACCCCATCCAGCGCATCTCGGCAGAGGAGGCCCTGCAGCACCCCTACTTCTCCGACTTCTGCCCCCCGTAGGCTCTGGGACCCTGGGCCGCCAGGCTGGGGCCTGGCCTGTTTTCAGCCCCCTCCTGGGAGGGCAGGAAAGCAAGGACGCACAGTGTGCTGAGCTCCAGCTGTGCTGGGCCCACGAGGGTGGAGGCGCCCTTGCCTGGGTTCTCTCTCCCTCTACAGACTTTATTTAATTTCATAAATCGGCTCCTTTCCCACAGTCTGGCTAATGTGGTGGTGGGTGGCTCTGAGAGGGTGGGGTTGGGTTGGGGTTTCTACACCGCTTCTCCACCACATGCAACCCTGTCCTGTCCCACTGTGCGCTGTACATGGTCCTGGGCTGGGGCCTGGGGGAAGGAGGCGATGACTCTCAACCCAGTGGCTGGGCTCAGGGCAGCGCTGTGCCCACACGTGCTTATGTACTTGTGCACGCCACTTCCTCTGCCCAGGAGGGCCCGTGACTAAGGGCTTAGGCAGCTAGTGTCTGAAAGCTCCCACCGGAACAGGAGGAAAGGGCCGGGCGTTTCCTTGTGGTTCTCCATATCCCATGGGTACCTGCCCTGTCCCTTCCCTCTCCATTCCCCCCATACCTAGGCCTGCAGGCTGGGACAGGAGAGACTCAAAGATGTAGTTATATCAGGAGCACCTGTCCTTGTCAGTTTTCTAATATTTGGGGTTGCAGGGAAAGTGGCTGCGGCTGGGTGTGTCCTTACTAGCAGGAGGGAGGCGGCCCCCTCGTCATCTCATGCTGGCTGGGGCCTCTGCTGTGGGAGGGTGGCCGGGGAAGCAAGAGCTCTTCCATGGAGACAGAGCATGCTGAGCTGACCCCCTATGTGAGAAAAGTAGTTATGATCTGAGGACGACAGCTTGTGTTCTTGGAAGTGGGAGATTCCCTCTGTCTTCTCCCTGCTTGCTCCCCACTTCCCTGTGCCCCCCCCCCCAATGGGATTGTCCTGCCACGGACTCCTTCTGCCTGCACACCTGGCTTTGGGCTCCATTCTCTCTGAGATGTCAGGCTGAAACTCATTCCGGCTGAGGTACAAGTGACTGGTGCCCCCTTATTACTCTTCTCTCCCAGAGGGACATTTTCGGGTTCATTGGGAAGCCACCCACATGTCAGACACCCTGTCCTTCGATGATGGCTGGCGGAAGTCTTGTGCCTGAGTAGGGCTGACCTTGGCCTGACTGGTCTGCCTGTAAGAGGAATAGCTCAGGCTGATGCACTAGAACTTTATTTGGGATGAAGATGGCAAAGTCATGTGCAGGCAGAACATGTCCAAGATGTCAAGGTTCGGCCCTGAAGGTGCAGAAGCCAGGTCTAGAGCCGTGTGACGAGGTAGCAGGTGCGGTGGGAGGCAGAAAGAGTCCTGGTGACGGCACAGGGCGGGGTGGAAGGCCTGCTGAGACACAGACCACAGTGCTGGGACAGGAGGCCTCCGACCAGTGCCCTACCATGCTCCTGCCCTCCTGGACCTGAACGTCACCCGCTGGACTGGACCTGCCCCTCCTCCCTTGACCTTAGCGGGGCATTCTGTGTTACCTGGAGCCTAAACTGAGATTGGGCACTTGATTTCCATGGCTGCCCAGCCCTTCCTGAAGCTGTGGGAGAAGGAGAGGGTCAGAGGAGGGGAAGGGTCCTCCCACCCAGGGACCAGCCGAGGCCTTCATGCTCCTCCCTGCCAGGCTTCAGGGACAGGCAGAGCATCCAGGTGGAGGTGGCGGGGGAGGCAGAGCGGGCTGGTACCAGATGGGTGCTGGAGGGCCTTTGGGAGCGCTTCCGGTTCCAGAAGTATCCCAGGACCCTGTCTAGGAACACCTGGGGGCAGGCAGTTGGGGAGGTGGTCAGCCCACACCTCTTGCTCTTTCCCCACCTCCAGGGTGGGTCCGGGGCTTCGTTCCCTCTCCCAGAGCTGGGCCCAGGCCCACCTCGCAGAGGTAGTCGAGGATCTCGAGGATGGTGAGCAGGCTGGCCCCAATGAACAGCCCCATCTGGCCCCCAATGTCGCCTGTGGAGATGGGGTCACTGTCAGCTCCCAGCCACCTGCCCTGCCCAACCTCCCCGGGGCACCCTGCACCTGCCCGTGTACACACACACCTAGCAGCTCTGACACCTGATAGGCCTTCTTCTGCTCCACTGTCTCGTAGTTGAGGGCCTCAAAGAAGATGTCCAGTACCAGTACGTTCTCCCTGGAGGAAAGGGGGTGGGAATGCTCACTGGACAGCCTGGTGTGCGTTCTCTGGTCTCTGATTCCTTTCAAGAGCCCCAGGTGGGACGTCGTTACCCCCGTTTGCAGAGGACACAGCGCCGGAAACGCTAGGCGGCTAGTCCAGAGCTGACATGCAGGCTGGAGGATGAGCCCGGAGGAGGGCGTCCTCCCCGCCCCGCCCCGCCCCGCCCCGCCCCGCCCCGCCGGGCTCACGAGATGTAGGCCTCGCTGCGGTTGTATTTCCGGGCCAGGTAGCGGGCAGCAGCGCGGCTGGGCATCCGCACCATAGAGAGCTCCTTGGCGTAACGCGTGATGGCGCACGGGTTGGGGCACACGCACGCTTCCTTCCGCAGCATGGCGTCTGCGGGCCACAGTCATCTGGGTCAGGGCTGCCTGCCCGGTGGGGTGGGGGTCCCGGGCCCAGCGAGGCGGGGACGCGATGCAGGGAGCTGGCCCTTACCCAGCGTCGGGTTGGCGCAGTCCTTGTACTGCTGGGGGCTGCACACCGGTGCGCTGCCTGGGGGATCAGATAGGAGGGCGTGCGTGACAGCTTCGGGGCTCCTCCCAGGCCGGGCCCTTCCCCCCTGGCACCGTGTCCGCTCCCTGACTCCTTACCAGGCATGTGCATCATTCGGCAGCCGCACTTCCGAGCCACATAGCGAGTTTCGCAGGCCAGGCGACACCCCATTAGACTATAGGGAGGGCTGGGGCGTGGGCTGGGGCTGGGGGGACCCAGGGGACCAGCGGGTTCTGGCTCAAAGTCGGGGTCCAGGGATGCTGAGCTGCAGTCGCCCCAGGGTGGTGGCAGAAAGCTCAGCTGTAGAGGGACCGGTTAAGGAGGCTTGGGAGAAGCAGGCACCCAGGGAGAATGTGAGTGGTCAGTGGGGTTGAAGCCTTGGGACAGGTGTGAAGAGCTGCAGGGTGTGGGTCTAAAGCGGTGGGGGCTCAAGAAGGGGGGCAGGAGTCTTGGTGGGGAGAGGGGCTTGGCCCAGACGAGGATACTTGCTGCTGCTGGCAAGACACAAAAGTCTGGTAGCCAGGGGCCGCCCCAAAGCCCAGCTGGTCGATGCTGGGTGGCTCCTCCTGGGTATGGATCTGCACTCGGATCCCCACCTCAAACGGGGTCTCCTCTGTGAGGGGGGAGGGGACCTGAGGCCTGGGTTCCTGGAGGCCCTGGCTGCAGCCCCTCTCCCCAGGCCTGTGATGGGCCAACCCTGCCCACTCCCTACTCATAAAGGACAGACATGCTTCAGGTCCCTTCCCAGCACCTCCTCTCCTTCCCAGAGCCTTTTGCACCCCACCCGGGGCCACCCCCTAGCCTCACACACGGGCTCCCCTACCCATGTCCTTCCACACCGGCAGGTACTCGTCCTGCTGCACATCCAGCATGATCTCCAGCCCGTTGCCCGCTCCGCCCCTGGGGGTGGTGAGAAGCTCTGCCCCATCCGCACCGGAGTTGAAGGTGTAGCACTGACCCATCCTGGTAAAGATCTGGGAGTAGGCAGACGGTGCAGACCTCACCGGGGGGCAAGGGGCAGCCAGGCAAACCCAGGGCCATGGGGCCGCTCCCTTCCTCATCCTCCGTTTGGATTTCTTATTTGAACACAGAGGCCCATATCTCAATGGCCCCCATCATACAGGCCCATGTAGTTGGACCCTCATGGGCTCCCATCACACCACCTTCTCACCCCTTCTATCCCTAGCCAAGGGCACCAGTCCACAGGGCGAGTATTTCTTTGGAGGCTGGGGTAAAAAAACAGTGGGTCCCAGTTGCTCCCCTCCAGGACTTGGAGAATGTGAAGAAGCAGAGGGAAACCAGCCCCGCCCTGGCAAACAGTGGGGTCTTCTGCCCTGAAATGGTCCCGCCCTACTTGGATCCCGCCACCCCAAGTGGTGTGGTTTCCACAGACCAGACCTGAGCCCAGAGCCAGCCTGGGTGCCTGCCCACTCTGGAAGGTGTGACTGGCACACTCTAGTCCAGCTGAGTGACAGAGGTGGTCTCAACAGAAAGGCGGGTGTTGGCGGGTGGGGGCCTGCATCCAGGCTGGGAAGGACAGGGTCCCAGGGCACAGGTGTTAAGATTCCCTGGTTCTGGGGGAACCTGGGCTGCCAAGACTGGGATGGCCGGCCCTAGGCATTCCTGGGTCTCTGGTGGGACAGGTGGGTGGCCAGCTCACCGCAGTGAAGTTCTCAGGCCCGCAGGGTCGGCCGCGGTAGCGACAGTCCAGCAGCATGTCATCCAAGGTGTGCCCAGCGCGGGTGTAGAGTCGGGCCATGTCGAAGGTGGGGCTGGGCATGAAGCCAGGTGGTGCGGGGGGCTGGCCCAGCGCGCGCAGGAAGGCGGCGTGCTCAGAGGGCTCCAGGCCTAGCAGCGAGGGCCCGGCCCAGTGCAGATCATTGGGCGTGAGTCGGGAGCGGCGCAGCGGGTTGATGTTGCACAGGGTGATGGCCGGGAAGGTGAGCTGGTGGCTTTCGTGCTCCTCCAGGGCCGTCTCGTGATGGAACTCCCCGTAGTAGCGCACCCTCTCTGCCACCTGGTAGAGGAAGGCAGCCATCGACAGGAGCATGGCCACGGCCCACAGCCCCCGGCGCGGGGTCAGGCTTCCTTGACCAAAGACATGGCTCAGCCCGTGCAGCGTGCAGCTGCTGGCAAACACACTGATGTCCGAGGCCTGCCGCCGGGCCTCCTCCGGCCCTGAGGGGGGCTTCATGGCCCCAGCTGAGGTGAGGGAACAGAGAGGGCTGGCGTTGGTGGCCAGGCTACAGAGGCTTAGGGGCAGGAGAGGGTTAGTCTGAGGTCTGGGAGGGGCTGGTCGGGCAGGGGACAGTGCAGGTGGGAGGCAAGGAGAGGAGCCACACCTGAAAGGGAAGTGGGGAGGCACTGGCCTGGCTGGGTTGGATGTAGTGACCTGAGGGTCCAGCTGGCCTTGTCCAGGAACTGGCTGTGGCTCCACGGGCCGGTGCTGGGCTGGGGGCTCCGCAGCTGAGCAGGTAGGTGCAGCCTGCGTGGCAAGCAGGGCTGGTCTGCTGCTCTGCTGAGCCAGAGCTGCCGCAGAGGATTGGGTTTCAGCAGTGAGGGGCATGGGGGCTGGCAGAGCAGCCTGGGCGGGTGGGGAGGTCCCTGGAGTCCCAGGCTGAGCTATTAGTGCAGCATGGGGTGGGGTGGGGGGGCTGTTGAGGCCAGAGGCGCCAGCAGGAAACCACAGCAACCCTGGTTGGGCTTGAGGAGAACCCACAGATAATCGGGGCTGGGAGTGCCCTCGGGGCCTCTAGTTTCTCAGTTGCAGCCCCTGTATGCAGGGCTGAGAGTCACTGGCCCTTGGCCTGGCTCCTCCCTTTTCCCTTTCCACTAACCTCATCATGGGGGTGGGCTGGGGGGGGGGGTGTGGGGAGTCATTTTGCAAAGAGGGGAGTTGGTTCTTGACCAGGCTGAAAGTGGTGGGGCGTTTGGCATTGGACATCTCCTCCTTCTGAGCCCCCAGATGGCCCAGGCCTCTGAAGGTCCCATGACCTGGGGGTGTCCCTGGAGTGACCCTCTTCCCGCTCCCGCCCCCAGCTCCTGTCTGGACGGTTGGTCTCTACCACAATGAAAGTGGGCTGAGCTGCCACACCCCCAGGTAACATAGCCCAGTTCCCAGGGATGACACAGTGTTCGGTGATTTCACATCTGTTTTTCTTAACATATTCTGGGGACCATGTGATATCCAGTACCTGGAAAACTTCCCCATTTGTAAATGGCTGCATACCCTTCCATTGTGTGGACACACCCTTGCTGATGTCACTGTGTCCCTGATGAACTCTGGGGGTTTCCAGGCTTCCATTACAGTGTGCTCAGCCGCACTGGAACTCCCACAAACAGTGAACTGCTGGGTCAAGAGGCAGCTTCATGGGTCATTTGATGCCACAAAATTCCTGGCATAGGAGTCACACCGTTTTGTGCTCCCAGCAGTCAACAGGGACTGTGCCTGTTTGTGAGCTGGCTAGAAGGCTCTGGGGCATCTCCCAGCAGCTGGGGCAGGCACCTCCGGAGAGCAGAGCGTGGCCTGCGACAGCACTGCCTGCTGGCCTAACGGATCAGGGTGTCTTGGGGATCCGAGCAGGGGAGCCAGCCCGGGGAACGGGGAGAGAGATGCTGCACTGGGGGCCTGAGAGAAAGGTTTTTATCTCGATTAACTCACTGAAATCTGTTTCTGCTTCGTCTCTTTCCAGGGCATTTGAGGCCACTGGGTTTGTTGTTGGCGGGCTCTTGGCTGAGCAGAAGAAACGTAGTTCACAACATGGTCACACGGCACTGTGGATGCCTGTCCGACGGGCAGGGGAGGGCACGAGGTGCTTAATGAACACATTTTGGACAGAAGTAGTGGGTAATAGTTTATTGTCCAGATCTGACCACCTTTGGAGGCTGCATTGTGAGTTTTAAGTACTTTACCATTGACACTCTTAATTAAAAGTCAAACTTAAGCGTCACCAGGCTCAGGATCCATGTTGAATAGCCAAAAGGAGCAAAGGTCCAGGTTCAGGCTACACGGGGTCAAGCTCATGGCCTTCCAGCTGAAGGCACACCGTAGACTCACTACCTTCCTAGCTGAGCGGGGCGTGGGAGCAGGGTTTGGAGGCCACCCTGAAGGGGTAGGGAGAGACCCAGCATCTGGTGTCAGAGGACCGAGGCCAGGGCTGGAGTAGCAGGAACTGGCCCAGCTGGCTCTCCTGAGGGAGGGGCCAGGCCGGCCAGTGTGGACTGGGGGGAGGAGGCTTAAGGCCTGCTCTCGGCTGCACTAGGTGCTTAGTTGGCAAAGCAACCAGAAGTCAGCCCCGGGCGGGGTGCCCTGGGGTGCGATCTCCTCCGTTGGTCAGGAAGTGCGGAAGCAGAGCAGGGCGGCCATGGCCGTGGCATTTTGGCTGGTTTTGGTCCTGACCCACACAGAAAAGGCAATGGAGTTCTCACCCAGCTCCTGAACTCACACCTGAGCTCTGCTTCTGCAACTGCTGCTGCCCAACCATGCCTCACCCTCTGTGCCACAGGGTAAACCGAACGTGCTTGGTCAGCCTCAAAGGCCTGGCACAGGCAACCCCCCGCCCCCAGGGAGCAGGGCTCAGTGGGTACCTCAGCCGGACGTGGCTGTCAAAGGGGAAGGTTGCCCGCTGACAGGTGATGTGGGCAGAACCAAGGCACGAGGGGAGTCCATGAGGGCTGGTGGGAAACCGAGGCTACTCCCAGGTTCTCATTCAAGCTTTGGGGGTGCTGGCTTCCCCTGGTCTGACCTCCAATTGGTTTTGTATTTCATGTGCCAAGGGGCTTAGTATTAACCCCTCCCTTATGGTTTGGTGACTGTTGGTACTATGTGCTCCTGTGGCTGTAACTTGGGATGTACTGGCTCCTGCTCTGTCCCCTTCAGGCTGGTGTCCTCATGTAGAGGGGGGCTGTCTATAATCTCACCATGTTACAGACTTGGGGGGTCGGGGAGAAAGCAGTGGTGAGACAGCCAGGCTGGACCATAGTGCCCACCCCTTCTCTCCCTCCCCGAGGGCCTGCCAGGCATCCATCCTGTTTGGATGAGGGAGGGTGAAATCTAGAAACAAGGACTGTGTAAAGGAAGAGAAATTGTTCTCAGGATGGGAATTGTGGGTTTGAAGGGTTGACCCAAGGTGGGGGTTCCTTCTTTCAGGGCCCAGAGAGGCAGTGGGGACGAAGGGGTATTGGGATCAGTCCAGGAAATGGGGGTCTGGCATGGGTGTGGGGGAGAACCCCAGCGTGAATTCTCTACCCACTCCCTGACCCTGAATGTCGTCTCCTTAGAGCTGGGGCCTGGACAAATTTAGGCTGTTGGGTAGGAGGGAGGCTGGCAGAGTTCCTGGGAGGGTCTGGGGGGAGGGAGAGAACAGAGCATGGGCCCGGGACTCTGCCTCCTTCCCTGTGCAGCCCAATGACTCAGTGGCTCTGGCCGGAGGGAGGCAGCCAGGAGGTAGGTGGGGGAGGAGATGGGAGCAGTTCCAACTTCCTTCCAGCCCAGGGCTTGTTTGGGTTTATTGTGGGCAGGGGGGCAGCCTACAGCCCAGCCCAGCCCTCTGGGGAGCTCAGTCCTCAGCCCTGGGCACTAATGCTTGGCGGTGACCAGACTGCAGAGGGCTGCTCTCAGGACTTTGGGTGGTGGTTCCTGGGGTCTCTGGGTGCTTCAGGAGGCGGGGCTCCCAGGGCCTGTCTCCTGATGAGCTCGGCGTAGAGGCCACCTTTCTTCAGGAGCTCTTCATGGGTCCCTTCCTGGAGGAGGAGGGGTAGATGGTCACCCAACACAGCTCAGAGTTCAGGCCCTACACAGGCTGGCTTCATACTGGCAATCGGGCTCACTGTCACCTAAGCCAGTGTCCCTTCTGGGGACACTATGAAACCAAAGCACGTGGTTACAGATGCCACTGGCACATCTGTATTTGTAAGCACCACCTCCCTGCTGTCCTCCAGGCCCCCTGACATAGCCCAAAGACCCCCCAGCTCAGGGTCCAGCGTCCCTGCACACCCTTCAGCTTTGGCTTGAATCGGCCCCACGCAGCCTCCAAGCCTTGCTGCGGAACCTGCCTCTGTGTGCAGCTCCTGGTTGGTCCCTGGGGCTGCCTTTTCTGTACCTCAGCCCCAAGTATTACACTTCCCTGTGGCCCTGGGAGGTCTCCTGCCTTTAGGGGACAGAGGAAGACTCTGGGGACTGAGAGGCCAGGGCTTACCAAAGGACAGACATTTCTGAACCCACAGCTCGGCAGAGCCACTGCTCCAGTGTGCCTATGGCTCAAGTTTCCCAATTCCCCCGCTGCCCCCAGGGCACCCACCAACCTCACAGACAGAGCCCTGGGCCATGACGACGATGTGGTGGGCCCCTCGCACGGTGCTGAGCCGGTGGGCGATGACCAGCACAGTGCGGCCAGTGCTGGCTCGGTCCAGGGCCTCCTGCACGACCCGCTCAGACTCTGCATCCAGAGCGCTAGTCGCCTCGTCCAGGATCAGCACTGCTGGCTGCTTGATGAGGGCGCGGGCGATGGCCAGGCGCTGCTTCTGGCCACCAGAGAGGGTTGTGCCCCGTTCACCTGGGGAGGAAGGGGTTGGGCAGGGGCATGAAGCAGTCCTCAGCTCTGCACTTGGGGGAGGTCCTGCAAAAGGGCACTAGGTCTGTTGGGAACTTCCCATCTGGCCCCTTGGGGTCCCCCCTTGGCCTGTGTGTGTTCGCCTTGCCTCTGCATCGGCTCCCACATCCCTGTGCAAATGCACGCACACTCGTGCAAGGTGATGTGAGTTGTGCACACGGGAGGGCTCCAGGTGTCAGCCGCCTTCCCTGGCCTCGAGGGTCTCCGCTGCTGTGGGGACATCCAAGACCTGATACAGGCTCCTGAGGGTGCGACGCACAGTGGGATTTGAAGCCCATCACCCAGGCATTCTGGGGAGACCACATTTGGGGAGAAGCGCAGGGGTGGCAGCCTTGGAGCCGAAGAGCCTCCAGGTGAAGGGCAGTCACGGAGCAGTGAGGGGCAGACTGAAGCCCCAGAGAAGCCTGGAGCTGGGTGCGAGGTACAACAGGGCCACCCAAGGGGCTGTGGAATTTGAGCAGCGAGTAAACCAGCTGGTAACATGGGACATGAAGATGGTTACAGATGGGGGCACCTCTCGGGACGTGGAAGTTCAGCTAGACTGAGGCCAAAGTTCAAGGAGAGAGCTGAGAACCTGTGTGCCTATGCCCAGAGACACGCGGGGACATTAGCCACAGAGCCCAGCGAGTGGACGACAGATAACATGCCCCCGAGGCTGGAGAGGAGACCTCCAAGATGAGCGATGCTGCCAGCTGCTGCACCGACACCCGACAGGGCCAGTCCTCTCCCGCGGGAGTCAGAGAGCAGGACAGGGACGGCAGGAGCCAGAGGATGGACGACTAGAGACCACACCCACTTCTCAGGACCCAGAGGCCCATCGCCCAATCACTGCGTCCCTGGCGGGTCCTGGACAGTTACACATCACTGAATGGTGAAATACATTCCGAGAGCCCTCACTGGTTTGGCTCAGTGGATAGGGCGCTGACTTGCAGACCGAACGGTCCCAGGTCCAATTTTGGTCAAGGGCATGTACCTGGGTTGCAGGATCCACCCCGGCCTGGGCTCTGGTCGGGGCTCGTGCAGGAGGCAACCAGTTGACGTGTCTCTCACATCGATGTTTCTCTCTCTTCCTCTCTCTCTAAAACCAACAGGAACATCCTCAGGTGAGAATGCGCATCCTCCTGAGAAATGCGTCCTCGGTGACTTTCACTGCTGTGCAGCCCAGGCCAGGCTGTGGGGCACCGCGGTCCTGCACGCGGCCCGCTGCAGACCAGGACATCATGATGCCGCCTGGACGGTGACTGCAGTCCCTTGTGTCTGTCTGTGCAGCCTGCTTGTGCCTGGACCTCCTGCCCCCAGGCCGCAGTTCTGGCCTATCTTCCCTGATGCAATGCCTTCTCCTGTCTCCTCGGCCCCAGCCTCACACCATGGGCCCTGCAGACCCAGCAGGCACTTGGTACTTACCGACGACGGTGTTGTAGCCCTCGGGGAAGCTGGTGATGAACTCGTGTGCGTTGGCTTCCCGGGCAGCTGCGTAGACCTCTTCATCGGAGGCACCCAGCTTCCCAAAGCGGATGTTCTCCATGATGGTTGTTCCGAACAGGACTGGCTCCTGGGTGGGGGGGGAGAGTCCACAGGAAACCCTCTGACTCTGCCCCGACCCCGAGGGGGATGTCAGGAGGCTATCTGGGACAAACCAGGACCCCTTGGAGGGCAGGCAGGGCCAGTCCAGTTACAGCTCAAGTGAGAGCAGAGAGCCCCTCCCCTCCGCAGGGACGGGCACACAGGAGTGTGCACTGTGGCTTTCTTCTGCCGTGGAGGTTAGTAGGTGCCTGCTTAACCCACGCCCAGCGAGAAAGTGGACCCTCTCTGGGTGGCACCGCTGCAAGCAGGGGCAGTGTCGGACCTTGCTTAGTGAGTGAGCGGCCGCCAGCAGTACCAGCAACATTGCATGGGCATTTCCAGATCTCTGGACACCAGGGGCTGGTCATAACCCAGGGATCCTGAAACAGCCATCCCAGGCCCTTTCCTGGCTTTGATTGATGAGCAGTCCTTAGTGAGACCAGGGCAGAGGGGCGGTGGTCCAGGTCAGACCCCAAGGGATGCCAGGGAACAAGCGAAGATGGAGAGAGTCTTCCCTCCACCCCCAGCGCAGGGTCAAAGGGCTGGCAAGGAGAAGAGGCCCCGGTGCCACAGAACTGAGAGAGGCAGGCCCTGGAGGAGGGAGACATCTGAGTGCCTGGGCAGGGAGAAAGGCCTCTTCTCTCCACACCTGGCTGATGAAACCGATGACCTGGCCTCGGAGCCAAGAGGGGTCGAGGGTCCGCAGGTCCCGCCCGTCCAGGGTGACCCTGCCCGCCGTGGGGTCGTAGAAGCGCTCAAGCAGGGAAGCCACGGTGGTCTTTCCTGCGGAACGGGGGTTAGGGGACAGGACAGTCAGGGCGGGGCATGGGCTTCAGGGGTGGCAGTGCAGGGGCTCTGCTCTGCGTGGCCACCACAGGAGCGAAGTCACAGGGTGAGGTTGTGGTTCCTCTTACCTCCACCGGACTGGCCCACAAGGGCCACGATCCTGCCAGGGGGCAGTGTGAGGGTGAAGTCTTTGAGGACCGGGAAGCCGGGGCGGCAGGGGTAACTGGGAGAAGCCAAGACACCCTCAGTCATGTCAGGTTCCCGGGCCCTGGTTGACCCGTCCCTCCTGAAGTCGCCTTGTACCCGAGGGGGCTGACTCAGAGGAACACAGCCTGCAGGTCCCCAGCCTGGAGGAAACGACCCTGCACCCGCCCACCGACACTTACCTGAAGCTGACGTTGTCAAACGTGATGGACCCACACAGCTGCTCTCTGGGGACACAGCAGCCTCCGGACAGCGGGATGCACGGGCTCAACGTCATGTACTCAAACACCCGGGCGCCCGCGCTGAGCCCCCGCACCACCTGGGAGGGGGTTTAGTGTGCAGTGAGGGCTCCTGCGCAGGCAGGTGTGGCATCCCCTCGGCCAGACACCCAGTTCCTGCAGCGCACAGGTGACACTGGCGGCCACCGGACCCACCCCCGACTCTGCCACTCACCTGACCAAACAGGATAGAGAGGTTGGCCATGGACCTGTGAGGAGCAGAGAAGGGCTGAGAGGAGGCCGGCACCAGAGGAAGGCCTGGCTCTCAGCTGGGGACGTGGGCTGAGGCAAGGAGACACGGGCTGGAGCGTCCCCTTGGAGCCACATCCTTTCCGTGAGTGTCACTACCTCAGGACCGGGATTCCAGGGCTCCGTGGGGCTGGACCCTGCATGGCCTGCAGCCATCAGCAGCAGTCAGGGCCGTGAGGCCCAAAAGGGCAGGTCAGAGCTAGATGTTGACCCACGGGAGAAGCAAAGGCTCATTAAGGGGAGAGGGGAGGGAAATGGATGTTAGTTCTTTTAGAAAGAAAGCAGAAGCCCTGGCCAGGGTGGCTCAGTGGTAGGGTTGAGGGTTCAATTCCCAGTCAAGGGCACGAACCTGGGCTGCAGATTGGATTCCCAGCCCAGGTCGGGCATGTGCAGGAGGCAACCAATCAATCTCTCTCTCTCTCTCTCACTTTGATGTTTCCCTCTCCACCTCCTTCCCTTCCTCTCCCTTTAAATAAATGGGAAAAAAAAAAATCCTCAGGAGAGGATGAACGAACAAACAAAGAGAGTATACCACAGGGCAAACTCCGGGGACACCCCTGGAGACACTTCATGGTGGCTCTGCCCTCTGTCGAGACGGGGCAAGTGTGTGTCTGTCTAGACAGCGGGCCACCTCCTCCATCACGCAGGGCTGCGGCTGCTGGGAGGGCGGTGAGTCACTGTTTAGTCACAGGCCCGATGGGCCTGGGCGGCCCATGACAGTGTGTGGCTGTGTGTGCAGGGCCTTCCTGAGAGGAAAGGCTGACTCCTCAGCAATCTCACTTCTTCCAGCTCTGGGGTAGGGGAGGGGGGACAAGCCTGCGGGGAAATGGTCTGGCGGGCTTAGAGCATCAGCACTTGCCAAAGGGAGCAGGATGCGCTGAACAAGGAAGAGCCAGGACAGCGTTATCTGTGGATGAGAAGGGAGAGATCTGGAAGCCATTAGTGCCTGGCAGAGGTGCCAGCAGCAACCGAAAACCAGACGCACATGACTCGCTGCCGAGCATGACCTTGCTCTCAGAGATGGCTCAGGAGCCAAGTCTCGGTTCTCCCTAGAGATCTGGCTGGGGTGTGTGTGGGGGGACCCAGGTGAGCCCAGACCTGGATGCTGACCAGTTGGAGAGGCTCTGTCATCTAGGCGCCTCCCCATCACTTGGGGGGCTCCAATGCCACCAAAAAGAATACCTGGATGGGGCCCAAAGGTTGGGGCAGCTTGAAGGCAGGGCAGCACTGCCTTCCTCCCCTCCCCTCCCCTCCCTCCTGCTGGACCCAGGAGGAAACACACCAGCTTCTTTAATAAAATGAAACCCCATTCCTCCAAGGTGCGTGGTGATAATTCCCATGAGGTGAGGGGCCCCTAAAAGGATGGACCGAAGGCCCGTGGCTGTGGAAGTGGCCCACCTAGCAGCCTGAGACGCAGTGTAAACACACCCAGGAGGTGCTCCCAAGGCCCCTGACCTGTTAACTGGCTAGCAGAGCAGGGGGAGGAAGGAGAG
>PVJC01030524.1:0-21162 GCA_004026665.1 Murina feae | reverse complement strand
ATGCAGGGGAGGGCAAGAGCCTGAGAGATCATCATAGAGGGGGTGCCTGCTCCAAGCCTCCACGGTGTGCCTGGGGGCAGGCCCCCAGCAGGTAGACACACACAGGAGGACTGCTCCGAGCCTCAGATGCGGCTGGGGGCAAGTCCCCCGTGGCCACACACACACATACACTCACACACACACAGAAGGTGCCTGGCAGACTGGGGCCATCATAGGACATCCACTGAGGGGTCCCAGACTGTGAGAGGGGGCAGGCCGGGCTGAGGGACTCCCTCCACCCCGAGTGCACAAATTTTTGTGCACCGGGCCCCTAGTTGTGCTATAATTATGTAAGGTGTAAACACTGGGAGAAATTGGGTATAGGATAAAATGGACATCTCTGTATTATCTTTGCAACTTCCTGTGAATCTCTAATTATCTGATATAATAAAAGCCTAATATGCAATTGTCCTCTTGGGCAGTGGATTCACCGGGAGTCTGATCAGAAGACCAGGAGCTCAACCGCTCACCATGACATGGTTGACCACCAGGGGGTGGCATGGAACATGATGGGCATCAGGGATGCTATGCTGGCAGTGGGTGGCAATGGAGGCGCTGACAGCCCCTATGGGCCCCAAAGAGAGCGGGACCTCAGCGGGATGGTGGAGCAGGTGAGCAGGCAGCCCCAGGCCGATGGCCCTGCCCATTGCCCCCAGACAGTGCCCAGCAGGAGCAGTGGAGTTGGGACCACTGCCCGGCTCCCAGGCGCTGCGGGAGCTGGTGGACGGCCCAATCACCCCACCAGTTGCTCCGCAGACAAGTGGCCAAGACGGGGATGGGGCCACCACCTGGCTCCCAGGCGCTGAGAGAGAAAGGGCAAAAGCACTATTAAAATGTTTCTTCTAATTATTTCTCTTTCAATGTATACGAATCCGTGCACTGGGCCACTAGTTATCAAATAAAGAGCTGGGGGAAAACTCATTTCAGACAGATTTGAAGCTTCAGTGTAGCCATCCCTCTCTGTCCCCATTTCCCTCCTTCTCTATCTCCCTTCACAGATGTATCCTAATATTAGTGTTTAGAATTTTCATTTTAATTATCTTACTACTTACAAATAAATGTTTTGAAAATACAGAATAATGTTTTTATGTTCTAAAACTTCATGTAAACGATATACCATATTAATCCCTCTATAAATTGTTTTTTTTTGTTTGCTTTTATGCTTCCCATAAGTTTTGTTGTGTATTATTTTAATTAATGTTAACAATCAGTTGTAAATATTTTCTAATCTTCATGATATTGTGGGTTATTTTTGCTTTGAATTATGAGTTTAAAAGTGTGCTTATTAATTTTTAAATTCATCTGGGATTTTTTCATTGCCTTTTCTTAAGTTTTTAATTTAATTGCATAATAGTCAGATATTATCCCTTCCTAACCTCCCTAGTCTTTTCTTCTTGAACACCTACCAAACAGTCACTAAATTTTCTCATTCTTTCCAACATGTCTCTTAATTTCCCATTCACAGTTTTTTGTTCTCTTTAATGCGCTCTGCTTGACTTCTTCAAATTAATTCAAATTAATTCCTCAACTGTGTCTAATTTATTGTTTAACCCATTTGATCACTTTTTAATTTTAATTACTAAATTTTTCACTTTTAGAATTTCTATTTGTTTGTTTTCAAATCTCATTTTTCTCATAATTACAATTCCTATTTCATCATTTTCAGTATTCTTATTTTTTACTCTTGTGTGGTGGTTTCATCATTTCAAGGTAGTATATTCTAACCCAGGTCTTTGTTGTGTTTTATAAGTCTTACTCATGGGGGATTTTAGCCCACATTTTATCATTTTAGATTATGAGTTAATCTTTAGAAGGAATTTATCTGTAAGAAAACTGTGCAGCTGGGTTTAACACCAATCTTCTTCCCAAGTTTTCAGCTGCCTCTGCCAGATGTTTGTTAACAGTGGTCTGGGACCTTTTGGGTTAATTTCTCAAGTTGTGATTCTTTCTCTCCCCTTATTACACAAGCAGTAAAGATTTAAATCTCAAACCCAAGTGAGGTACAAATCCACAGGGGAAGCATTGTTTTCTAAGGCATAGCTGTCTTGTCTCTTCTGTGTTGATGGTGAATTATTTCCAGGAGCATTCCATTCAAAGGTCACAACTTTGTGCTGAAGATCTCTGTTCCAACCCACAGTCACCATTTTCCATTTCCTGTCTCCACATGATGGTTAACACTTGAGCCCTTGGTTTAGGGAGACTAGCTACATCCTCCCAAGGGCAGCCACGACATCAGTTTATTCCTGAGGTTTTCAATTACATCTTTATTTTTGACCCTTGTTGATACCCTTATTTCCTTTCAAGATCAGAGATGCATAAAGAGGGTCTTTAGTTTATTTTCTCCAGTATTCCTAAATGACAAGGCATGATTATCAACCATGTTTCTAGAACTGGAAGTAAAACATAACTTCACTTTCCTAGTGAATATCAATTAATATCACAGTTGGCAAGCTGAATCCTTGTAACTTACCAATTGTGAAACCTCAGTTCAGAAATGTTTTATCCAAAAATAGTTTTATCCTTCTTAGTCCCAGTTTTAGGAAACCATATAGAAAAATATATAACTAAAGTCCATACATAGTGCAGAGCTCCAATTAGATAGAAACGTTATGCTACTTCACATAGATCTAAATATATCCTATAATTTTCTAGACTCTCCCAGAAGATCTCCCAATCACATTTTTCTAGAATGTCTAAGCACAGGACATTTTCCATGTAAGTTTTCTTTGTTCACTATCAACAAATTTCACCAGGTTTTCTTTTTATTTTCATTTATTCAATACAGCTTTTCTAAGTGCCTGCTATATTCTAGACACTAGGGATATTGCCCAAAACAAAACCCTGAAATCACAGAGTTTATATCCTAGTACAGGGAAAAAATTAAAATAATAAACAAGTTAAAAATATATTTTAGGTTAAAAATAAATTAATAAATATATTTTAGGTTAAACCATGTGAAATGGCCAACATTTGACTGCTCTTAACACTCAATAAGAAAATTTTATATGATTCAACTTAATAAAATATGACAGGTGGTAATAAGTGCTAATGAAGAAGAAAAAGGCAAAATAGATAGAGAACGATGGGTTCGGTATGCATGTGCTATTGTAGATAGTATGGCCACCAAATCCTCTCTTAGTGAGTATTCTCTGAAGAGAGATGGAAATGAGGTAAAGAAGTGAGTATGTGGATGTCTAGGGGAAGAACATCCAATGAGAAGGATATGTGTGTGGAGAGGTTCTGAGAAGGGAATGTATATACCATATTCAAGGAACAGCAGGAAAGCAGAGGGTCCTGACCAGAATAAATAAGAATAAGAGTAGTGCAAAACGCATGCAGAGAGGTGACAAAAGTCGGGCCCAGGAATGCCATCAGCCACAGTAAAAGCTTTCTATCTTACTGCTAGTAAGATGCGTAGCCTTTGGACAGTTTGGACAGAGGAGTTGCAAAACCTGAATTGTATTTGCAATGGTGCAGAGGCCAGCCTCCAGGGGGCAGGATGGACAGTGGGAGTTTAGGAGGCTATTGCATCATCAGCCCAGGAGTAATTCCAAGCTAACGTAGACCCAGGTGGTAGCAAACAAATAATGAGGAAAGGCTGGATACTCATAGTGCTTTCATGACTCTTCTAATCTTTCTTTTCCAAAGCATATTTGTCTCATAAACATCTTATCCCCAAACAAGTTTATATTCAAATATTCTTATCTTTGGTTGATCTTGTGTCAAAATCATCTTGTCTGCCTGATGTCTGATTCCAGTAAGAAACCTCTAGATCATCCTAAATTCAGTAACCACCCCCCCGCACCACCAATATACATTTGCATGTACCATAGCCTTACACTTAGCTGCATCGCCTCTTTTATCTCTAATCATTCTCAAGACCATGACACCATACCTGACCAAGGAGGAACTGGCACTCAACAAAGGATAAGCATGTAGCTCCAAAGGCCACCACCATGCTTCTGACACTTCCCACAGACTGTAACTGATGGGTGGGCTGGGTCTGAATCGTAGCAGGAAAGACCCACTCATGGCCCACTGTGATGCAAGGTGGCTTCTCCGAGTAGGAAAGCTGCTTAACCTATCTCTGCAGCTGGGCCCCTTCCTCAAAGGTTTCTATGCTCTGCAACTTCCCAAAGAGGAAGTGGTCTAAGCAGGTTGCAACCCTAAGTGGTTGAAGCTAACCACAGCTTAATGGCATATATACGCAATTTCTGTACTTCTGGCCTCATTTTCCCCTCATACTCACAAAGGGCTAGTTGTATTTCTATTAAATATTTAGAACAAAGTAATGAGTAAGTAGTTGAGCAAGATCAATACTGGGTAACCTTGGCATGATATAATCCATTTCTGTCTTTCAGTGATATGTGTCATTCAAGAGTAAAAAATAAAAACGTTTATAATATAATAGTGTCCCTGTGCATGGATTTGTGCACAATGAAAAGAAATTAATTAAAAAATATTTTAATATCACTTTTTGTGTCTTGCCAATGAAAAGAAAATAGGGTTCTACTGTGTCTCCTATCTACCTACTGCAGGACTTCTCTGAGGAACAAATGAGATGAGTCACAAATGCTTCACAAAAATTTGGTTAAACTGTAAAATGTTTGCATCTGGCTATAAAGTAAATCAAGTTCCTGAGCTGAAAAAATGCCAAGGAGGCTAGTTGCTAGGAAGAGGAAGCCAGCATTGCTATGTGACATCATTACCGGCATCCACAGTGACTGTTGCTGGACTGGGCTAGGCTGTGTGCTGCATTTTGCACCATGGAGTCTTGGCAGCATTGGCTGTGATTTGGTGGGGTATCACTCTGGGATAGTGGTAGGGCCTGCGTCCCACATGGGGGAAACCAAGTGTTGGTTTGTCAGTGCCAAGTCCATGGTGCTGTTTATTTTCAAATGGCCAGTGTGCATCATGGCAGCTCCTGCACTGAGGGTCTGCCCCCTGGTGCATGTCATAGCTACTGGTTGGACGGACACTTATGAAGAGGACAAGTCATGTCAAAATCATTTACCAACATACATTTTAAAAAATTCTAAAGTACAGCTTGCATACAATATGCAAACAGTCTGCAAAGGAGAGGTTATGACATTAAAATGTCACTAAAATCACTGCTCAGCTGTAAGAACTCACACACTTAGAATGTAGCAGCACAGAGCCTACACAGCATTGCAAGAAATAGTATTTAAATGAATATTCCAAAGCCTATTTTCTGAAAAGACATTTTGCAAAGATACAACTAGGCTCACCTTTTTCTGAAAAATAAAATTCATGAAATTAAACAAAAAATAGAAATTAAAATGTATTTGTCACCCTTGTCTCTCCTTTACTTGTAAGTAGAGCAGAAAATATACATCTTATATTAAGAAAATTAAGCTAGGTCTGAAGTGATGATATTTAAGACTACCAAAGCTGAAAATTACAGCCAGTATTCAGCCTATTATCAAAAGCATTTATAATGCCAGTTAATGTGAAAGTAATGTGAAATAACTATCAAAAATTCATTGGTATAATCTTTCCTTAAATTTTATTGCTGAAAGCCCTCCACTGCTAGAAGTTCAAGGTTTCTTACAGTGCTTCCACATATACTCTCTGACCCCATTCACCGGAAACCTACCTTTTCTCTGCACACTGACTCTATCGTTAGTCATTGATTCTGTTGAAAACTGGAATCAATTTTAAATGAGTTCTTCACAGCACAGATACTTTTCTACTCATGAATTATCATCGTTTTTCCTAATACTATGCAAATGGCATAACAACACCACACTGGAAAAAAACGTTTTTGCTGTTTGAAAGTTCCTAGAACATAAAAGCATGTTCTTTTGATGTGTCTGTGTCAGGGCACCAGTCCTTGATCAAAGAAAATAAACCTCTCTAGAGGCAGGCAGGGCATGTCATCAAGCAGGCAGTAATCTGGGTATGGCTTGTCTCAAAGAGGCAATGATTTGCACAGAAGTGACCCTTTGTCCCTGGCCTTCTCAACCTAATAACTTTGATTATTTTTCAAATAGTAAGATTAGATGGATAACAAAGCTAAAAAATGTCGGGAGGGGGGCACGCAAGGGGTAGAGAATATGACATTGATATATATTTTAAGAAATATACTTTTCTCACTTATAAATGAAATGTCTCCTTTTTTAAAAATTCCATTCCAGTTTGGACAATCAATAGAATTCTACAGCTGGCTTTGTGTACATATATATGGTCAAATTTCAGCTGTAAACTCACTCCAGTTTATTTAGTTACACTATTTCTAATAATGTTTCAAAATAGCTGAAATTTTAAAAGAGGAGAACCTTTGAAGTGCATAATAAACTAGTCATTAGACATTGAGAAGTGTTGAAACACTTTGAAAATGTGGTGGTGGTGATGATGACAAGGGTATAGACTGATAATGGGACATAGAAATGAATGCTGCTACAGCACTCAATAGTCTACTGTTGGGCTACACCTATATGCATATAAATTCCTCAGTTCATCTCTCCTCCCCCCCCCCACACTCAACCCCCACCTTCCCTCTGAAATTTTTCAGTCTGTTCCATGGCTTCTATGCCTCTGAATCTATTTTGTTCATCAGTTAATTTTGTCCCTGTGGAGAGAATAGAGAATTAGAGCAATATCTAAGAGAGCAAGAACCAACTAGGTAAAAAGTAGAAGACCCAATACCTCTGGCTTGCCTCTTTTCTTACTCACGGATTCTCTCCGTCAATAAATTTTAAGTAGTGCTTATCCACTTCTGGACTCTGTTTTCCACCCCATGCCACATTTCAAGAGGAAAGTGTTAGGAAAAACAAATGTGAACTACAGTGGGATTTTGATTCCTACCACTTTGGACTTGACTAGAATGTTTAATTGACTGGATCATATTTTGGTGATTGCATAGATTGCTGGATTCAGTCAATGCTTTGAAAAGCCAGTAATCAGTGAACTATAAAGAAACAACCGACCAGCAAATAGGTCACTATGAGTTATGAATAGTACCCAAAGTATGAATATTGAAACTAATCAGATGGCACATAGTTAACTAGAAATGCTATGGTTCTACTGGTAACAGCTGCTCTGAGGGCTTCAACCACTCAATTTCTAGTCTGGGTTCCTATAGCAAAGGCTGTTTGCACCTTGCCCCAGAGATTCTGAGTAAATGCATTTTATTTTTAGGTGTTTTCTCTCTTGACATTGGGTTACACAAATATGAAGGAACAAGTCATCCCCCAGGCATGCTAGGAGTTGTTGATGTCTCTTCTCTCTTACTCTGTGGTCTCCTGCAAGCATAAAATAACAAAATAACAAGAAATGATTTCTTTCAGAACAAGCTGGTGCCCTAAGATGAGTCTGTTAAAAGGACTGAGTTGCTTTGAAACACTAAGTTGGCTCTTTTTGATTAATCAAAGTTCTTCAGAGTTGAGAGGCTAACTCAATTTTACAGTAAAGAGTTATCCTATGAGAAAGAAAGAAAAACCTCAGGTAATATTTTTTTTATTAATGCTAAGTGAAATAAGCCAGCCATAGAAAGACAAGTATCACATGATCTCACTCATATGTGGAATCTGATGAACAAAATAAACTGATGAACAAAATAGATCCAGAGGCATAGAAGCCATGAAACAGCCTGATGAATTTCAGAGGTAAGGGGGGGGTGGGGGGGAAGAAATTAACTGAGGAACTTATATGCATATATGTGTAGACCATGGATACAGACAATAGTGTGGAGAAGGCTTGGGAGGGGCAGGTGTGGGTAGATGGGGTCAATGGGGGCAAAAACAAAGGGTACATCTGTAACAATGAAGATAAATTTAAAAAAATAAAAATACTATTATTGCCAATCTAACAAAAAACTGGACTGAGAAAAGTCACACCATCATATTTAATACTATTTTTTTATCTTTACAGATGCTCAGATAATACCACATACTTGACAGGCCTGGAATTAGTGCTGAAGTCAAAGGTATTATGTTAAAAGGAGCCAAATGACTTGATTTCTAAAATAATAATTCAAAATGGGCTTGTCAATATTTCTGAAACTATATGCTCCAAATTAACCCGTAATAAGGAGACCAAATAGAAAGGAACCTGACTCAATTATCAATTACTCATAGTAATTACAGAATTCCTCACAGCACTGTGATAAAGTGCTAATTCAACAAAGCCATCAATATATTATGCCTTTAAAATCTTTCAAGAGTCTTAAAATAATTATCAATCAACCTTGATTCTTAGAAAACTATATTTAAGACAGATTTCTTCTATTACACCCTTCTAAAATAATAACTTTAGCCAGGGATGAGTAAAAGATAACACATCATTATCAAAGTGAAGACTGGTGTTTCTCAAAGGGGAGACCTTATGTTGGAAGGTAGATATGATCCCTTTGTTCTTAATCTAAGATCCTTTGATTACTACAGAATCCAGGATTCAACCAAAAGTGTCAACATTGCATTGAGAGGTAAGAAAAAATTTCTTCCTATCATGTCTTCATTATACGGTTAAGACGTCCAGGTCATGCTCCTTCATACATATGCCAGTAACCGCAACCCCCAAAGAACACAAGGGAACGTATTATTCGGTGGCTACTTGGTCAAAGATGTTATCTTGGCCAGCCCCGCCTCAGGCAGATGAAGCATTAGTCTTTCCAATTTACAGATAAAAAAACTGATTCCCAGAGCATTTCTATGGCCAGAACTTGTCTGTTCTTCCAACTAAATAAAAAACAATAGTAATTAATAATGATGCACAGGGTTTCTATGGTGTCCTTCAATAGAATCTTTTACTCATATCTTGATTGGGGATTCAAACTATTCAGGTAAACCATGTACAAAATTGTGTGTAGAATGCTTAAGGTGCATGAAGCAGGAGGTAGATGTCAATTACATTGACTATGTCTTCATGACACTTAGATATAATCTGATTCATCCAATAATGAGATGTGTGATCTTGGAAAAGTCAGTTAACTTTTTTTGCCTCATGCTCCTAACCTGTGAAATGGGAATATTACATTTCATGGTCATTGAGCAGATAAAATAAGGAAACACACATTAAGCATTTAATGCAATACCTAGCATACAGTAAACTCTCCATTAGTACACCTATTAACATGCAATTTTCACTCTCATAAAAAAATCTATTGAAAAATACTAGCATGGTTCCAACACTTCCTAAAAGAGAACTGCTACCTCAATTTATACTTTCTTTCCTCAGATCAGACAATGTCATATTCACTCTTTCTCCTTTCTGCAAGTTTAGTAATCATCCCTGTGTATCAGACCATGTCAATCACATCAGCTGAGATTAGAAAGAGCACATATATTTCATTTTTGCCAATAATAACTTATTGGAACAATGCAGAAATCACAAGGAATTCCTCCTTTATATGCCACTATATCTGTTCATGGCTAATTTTCAATTTCCTAGAAAACTTCTCAATATCTCAAGATATCGGTCTTTAGAATCCATGAGAAGTGGGTTCTAATCCTAAATTTGCTGCTTACTAGGCGTGTGACCTGAACAATCCAGCTCTCATGATCCTCAATTTATTCATTTATAATTGGACATATTATAACCTAGGATGTTGCTATAACGTTTAAAAAATTAAAGTTCACAATTAATTGCTCTTTGTCAACATTATTATCAAATCCTGAAGAAAAAGCTTATTTTTAGCCATGATTTATTCCTGGGCCAAGACAGAATCCTATCCAATGTTCACATGTCTCCCACAACCACCTGGAAACGTGCTCACAATCTGAGTCTTGTGAATATTTTGGAATGAAACATACATGACTACATTTATTTGGATACATATTAAATGAAAGACTTTCTAGTCAACACATTGAAAAGTATAAAGAGAACTGGCCTACTTTCAAGGAAATAATTATAATACACACACATAACCAAGAGGATTTTTAAGCAACATATTTTGAATACATGAGCCTACTTAGCATGGACAAGACAGAGGTAACTGAGGGGGAAGATGTCTGAAGAAGCGAAGCCTACACTGCCACAGACAGGAGTGAGCTTACTTCTTGGGAAGAGACACACTGGGGTGGAAACAGGGAAGTTGATTTTAAGACTAGTTAATAGCATAGAGTCTAAAATTCACACAGAGAAGATGGTCAAGGAGAAATTTAGATTTAATCATACATGTAAATAGGAGACATTGTAGAATATTAAGAAGGAAAAAAAAGATTTAAAACGCATTTAGGAAGGACTCCTATCCTCAAATTATCTCTTAAGTGTTGTACACAAAACTTTTGCTATTAAGGTAAGAGAGCTTTTTGTTTTCTTTCTATGGGACAATTTTTGTGACATTAGCAACATCCAAACTATTTCTGAGTGTTTCACGAACACAAAAATTTGTTATGACAAAGTACCACCTGCATGCTTTGATAGTTTTTAAAGTTTCTGTCTTGCTTTTTTCTTGTGTTTTTTTCAATTAAAAATTGTTAATATTGACATTATTGCAGGCTTCTCCCTTCCCTACCCTCAATTCCCCCTCCACCCATCTTGGCTTCCCACTTTTTTGGCCTTTTATCAGGGAGCTAAATGCGAAATGCCTTCAGACACGGAGTGAAGACATTTTAGCATTTAGCTCCCAGATGAAAATGACAAGGGACTGAACGAGACTGCAGAGATCTAACATTAACTCCTGTCATGTCCAGGGGTGTGGGGAGTGAAACCATGTTAGAGAGAGTTCATGCCAGCATATGCTGACAGAACTCAGCAGCTCCTCAGACAAAGTGGGCATTTCCCTGTCAGTATGGGCCCCTCACTTCCCTGGAGTGTCTTAGGCAATCCCAGATGCAGAAGGATGTGGGTTGCCAAATACAGACACAATCTGTCCACTCTCCTGAAATGAGGTTGATTCTCATTATTCCTAAGGAGTCACACAAGCTGTTGGCAATTTGCTCAAGTGAAGAGCAAACCATATTGTGTCGTTGCGACACTTCAGAACTCAGTGGCAGAAACTAAATGTCCCCACAGCCCCAATTAACTGGCAATTTCTGGACCAATCTTATAATAGCTGAGACAGATTAAGAATGAAACCTGTCACACACACACACTTCATGAGACTGGATTTTGCAATTCTCAACTAACAGAAAGAGGGGCCTGTTTAGTAACTCACTCCCTCCTCTTTACTGTTACAAAACAATCCCAGAACTGCTTGCTCTGGCTGCCCACGCTGATGGCGGCATCACCTGCTTCATACACTCTCCTTGGGCATCCACTCAAGCAATGGTGTGTGAGTACACCTGCAGGAAATAGCACGCTTTATGGAATGACTCATTCATACAATTCAATAAGAAAAATAAATGGAAAGACATGAATGGAAAGCTCATAAAACAATCTATAATCATAAAAGGGTAATATGCAAATTGGCTGAAGCTGAGGCAGCTGGCACTGCAAAGGCCAACTCTTTCTTGCATGAATTTCATGTATCTGGGCCTCTAGTCTATCTATAATAATAAAAGCATAATATGCTAATTAGGATGGACAGCTGGATGCCCTTCCAGATAAAGTCGCAGTGGCTGTGAGGGCTGAGGGCAGGCAGCCGAGCAGCGGCAGCAGTGGTGGGGGGATGGGGGCTGTGCCTTCCCCTGATTAGCATGGTCGCCTCCCACAGTGGGAGGCCAGACTGCGTCAGTAGGACATCCTCTGAGGGCTCCTGGGCTGTGAGAGGGGGAAGGCTGGCCTAAGGAAACCTCCCCTTCCAGTGCACAAATTTTCGTGCACTGGGCCTCTAGTAAGAAGAGGTTTGGCCTGACTAATGAAACAAAATAAGGAACTATTTTCCCATTAAAATTTGTCAATATTTTTAAAATGTTCAATGTGTCTGCCAGTGTGGCCCAGTGGATGAATATCGACCCATGCATGAACCAGGAGGTAACAGTTCAATTCCTGGTCAGGGCAGATGACTGGGTTGCAAGCTCAATCCCAGAGGGAGAGGTATGTGTGAGTGTTGGGAGGGGGCGGTCATGCTTCTGTCTCTCTCTTTCCCTCTCCTTTCCTCTCTCTGAAATCAATAAAAACATATTTTTTTAAAAAATTCACTACTTAGGAATGCAGAATAAATTTGGATGTTTGTACATTATGATTAGAAATAGAAAATATTAACACAAACTTTTAAAAACAGTTTATCAATAGGTACATTATGTTCTGAAAATATACAAAAGGAAAAACAGGAAAATATTCACTCCAAAAATGTTTGCTATAGCCTTTTATAAAGCAAAATAAATAAGTAAAGATAAAATGAGAAAAAAACCTATTAAGAAATACGATAAAATAATCAATGCCTAGGAAAGCCAGACATGAACAATTTAAAAATTGTTTGTGAAAGCTGTATTACCTGGGGCGTCTATGGTTTTTAAAATTTTGTTGTGAAATATTCCTTACAAACAAAACAATAGACAATATATATATATAACTTCAAGTGAAATTGTATAATATATATGTGTGTGTGTGTGTGTGTGTGTGTGTGTGTGTGTGTATGTATATATATATATATATATATATATATATATATATATATATATATATATATATATAAATTTTCTCTATGTCTAGAGGGAAACAATCTGAAGTCCTAACAGTGGTATTTTTAAATAATAAAATGACAGGCATTTTTTTCCTGATTTTCCTACTTTAAAAACTTTATTCAACTTCTGTTTAAATATAAGCTCATCATATTTACTATCTTTAACTTCAAGTGTTAAATTAGAAAAACATTGAAACCACCATACTTATCTATTTATTTTTTCAGCAAATATTTATTGAGTTCTTCCTATGATCACAAAACACTGAGTATCAAAGGAAAGATAAACACATGTGAGCCATATTCCACTTCCCTGGAAGCTTATAAGAAATACAGCAGAGTAATGGACTAGAAAAGTAGAAAAATAAACTCATCATAAATTTAAGGAATTGAATTCATAAATATATAGCAGCATTGTGCAAGGTAAAAGATGAGGTAAATTTCATGGTGTCTTTTCCCTTCCTTATGTCATGATAATCCGACGAATTTCTCCAATTAACAATTTCACATTCTCAGGCAGAATCTGGGATCAAGATGATCAGAAAATTTATCTAGACCAAGAAAAGGAACCAGAACTGCCTGCAAAGCTGTGCTCTGCACTTCTCTAATCTACCTGTGGTTATGTATGAATAGTTTTATTCTGATATTATCTATATAACCATAGGAAACTCATAAATTCCTGACCTATCATTTTGAATACAAATTTCACCCATTTCAAAAAATCTCTTCTATAATAACCTTTAATGTAACAAGCAGCTCAAAAATTTCCAAGGCAGTACCTTCCATTTATGGACCATTTTACTCAATTCAACACATTTATTTTTTTTAATAAATCTTCATTGTTCAGATTATTACAGTTGTTCCTCTTTTTTTCCCTCATAGCTCCCCTTCACCTGGTTCCCACCCTCCCCCCATACCTTACCCACCCCATTGTCCTCGTCCATAGATGTAAGATTTTTGTCCAATCTCTTCCTGTATCCCTCACATCCCCTTCCTCCCCCCGAAAATTGTCAGTTCGTTCCCTTTCTATGCCCCTGATTATATTACATTCACCAGTTTATTCTGTTCTTCAGATTTTTTTATTCACTTGATTTTTAGATTTACTTGTTGATAGATATGTATTTGTTGTCACTTTGTTGCTTATAATTTTTATCTTTACCTTTTTCTTCCTCTTCTTAGAGAATACCCTTCAGCATTTCATATAATACTGGTTTGGTTGTGATGAACTCCTTTAGCTTTTTCTTGTCTATGAAGCTCTTTATCTGACCTTCAATTCTGAATGATAGCTTTGCAGGGTAGAGTAGTCTTGGTTGTAGGTTCTTGCTATTCATCACTTTGTATACTTCTTGCCACTCCCTTCTGGCCTGCAGAGTTTCTGTTGAGAAATCAGCTGACAGTTGTATGAGTACTCCCTTGTAGATAACTGTTTTTTCTTGGTACTTTTAAGATTCTCTCTTTGTCTTTTGCCATTGGCATTTTAATTATGATGTATCTTAGTGTGGTCCTCTTTAGATTTCTCTGGTTTGGGTTCTCTGTGCTTCCTGGACTTGTAAGTCTATTTCTTTCACCAGGTAGGGGAAGTTTTCTGTCATTATTTCTTCAAATAGGTTTTCAATTTCTTGCTCTCTCTCTTTTTCTGGCACCCCCATTATTCAGATATTGGTATGCTTGAAGTAGTCCCAGAGACTCCTTACACTATCTTCATATTTTTATATTATTTTTTTCTTTTTGCTTTTCTGGCTCGGTGTGTTTTGCTTCTTCATATTTCAAATCTTTGACTTGATTTTTGGGATTCTCTAGGCTGCTGTTGGATCTCTGTATATTATTCTTTATTTCAGTCAGTGTATTCTTAATTTCTGATTCATTCTTTCTCATATCCTTGAGGGTCTCAATAAATTTCTCAGAGGTTTCTAGAAGATTCTTGAGTAACCTTATAACCGTGGTTTTGAACTCTATATCCAGTATTTTGCTTTCATCCATTTCTTTCATTTGTGACTTGTTTCTTTTTCTTTACATTTTGGCTGCTTCCCTGTGTTTGTTTCTATGTACTGTGTAGCTGCTAAGTCTCCTTGAGTTGATAAAGTGGCCTTGTGTGGTTGGTATCATATAGGGCCCAGTGGCTCAGTCTCCTAATGGATGCTCATAGTGCATGTCTCTGTGGGCTGTTTGCACAGTCTTGTAGTTAACTCTTGATTGCTGCTGGTATCACTGGGAGGAATTGACCTCCAGGCCAGTTGGCTGTGGTGACCAGCTGTGTCTACACTGGAAGGTCTGTTGCACAGGAGACATCTTTATGGGGCAGAACTTGCTTCAGTAGGGCTTTGGTGCTCACTGAGTCTGCCCGTTAAGTGTGTTTCTTATGGATGTGAAGAGTTGTAATCCATTATCATCTCCAAGGAGGTGCAAGGTCAGTCACTGGGGCCACCCAGCAGGAGCTACAGAGAAATCTGCAGATTCCTCCTCTTTGTATGGGGTTTGGAAGTACCCAGACAAGGCCCAGCTGTGAAGCAAGGCCATTGTTGCTTCCAGGTAGTGGACCTTCTTTTGGAATCTCGGGGGCTCTCTGATCCAGCTGCAGTTTGTTTTAGGCAAAAGGACAGGCCATTCATATGTAAAAGCTGAATGCACACAGTTTGTTTGGGGTTGTAGATTGGTTGGGGCAGGGTCTCTGGAATCACCATGGTGGAGCAAAAAGCAATGGCTTCCCTGAACCTGAGAAGTCCCTGTTTTTCTGTGTCCCACACACCTGTGCAGGAACAATGATTGCTGTGAGCCTCTCTAAGAGTAAGACACTCTCATGTTTCTGTCTCAATGCCAGACAGTTCAGTTTCTCCCCATATGTGTCTGGGTCCCCCAGAATCTCACCTGGAACTGGAATTCAGAACAAGCGGGAGCTTGTATCTCCCTCCCGGTTTAAAAAACATCACTTCCAGGTGCTCCACTTTCCGCACCTCCATACCTCTTACCGGTCTCAGTGCACTTTCTTCACCTCTCTAGTTGTAGAATTTCCATGCAGCCAGCTTTCCCTTGGTTCTAGGTGGTAGTTGTTCTGCTGTTTAGTTGTAATTTTGATGTGGTTGTGAGAGGCAGCAAGTACAGGCACTTACTAAAACATATTTTCTAGGTGTCCAATGAGGGATTAGACCCTCTTTATACAGGTGAATAAGAAAAGGCCCCAGCCCTCAATGAGCTCATATGCAAAAGAAAAACCATGGAGTGCATGAACTCTTGTCTATCTTTTTTTTTCTTAATAAGGAAAGTCTTTTTTAATATATATGTTTTGTTGATTTTTTACAGAGAGAAAGGGAGAAGATAGAGAGTTAGAAACATCGATGAGAGAGAGATATCGATCAGCTGCTGCCTCCTGCACACTCCCCACTGGATATGTGCTCGCAAGCAGGGTACATGCCCTTGACCAGAATTAAACCTGGGACCCTTGAGTCTGAAGGCTGACGCTCTATCCACTGAGCCAAACCAGTTAGGGCTCTTGCCTATCTTTTATCTATAGTTTATAAAGCCCCAAATGTTCTCCTTGAAGTTTTACCACATTCCTGTGATAGGCACTAAGAAGAGAATGGCTACTTCTGCTTTGCAGTTGAGCTTGGTCAAGTGTGAGTGGCAAACTAGTTTTAAAAGAACAAATAGGAAGCATAGTGGAATAACTTTAGGAAAGCTCACTTGAAGACTTAAAGTTTTACAATGAACTTTTTTTTTTAAGACTTAAATTTTTCAGTAAAGAAAACTTGGAAAGCTGTTGTAATCTGGCCGTATATTTAATAGTAATAAATTGAGGCTCAGAGACACAGGAAATTTCCCACTCAAAGTCATACCAGTAGCTGTGGCAAAAACAGGGTTGAAGGCCAGGACTCTGTCATTCCAGTGCTATGGATCCTATGGATCATTCCAGTGCTAACCTGTGTCCCATGGATCATAGACACCCGGGGTCATATTTTTCAGAAATCACATATTTTGGATACTGATGGACAGAAACAGGACAATTTTGGCACTGAGCAAAGAAATACCACCAATGCAAAGAGCTGGCAAAAAAAAAAAAAAAAATTTAAAAAAATACTAAAGTTTAAAGTGAACTAAGTCAATCATGTAACATCAATTTCCAATAGAAAAGCCTGCATTCTCAATTTGTAAGAGAGAAGGCAAACCAGTCCCAGTGAAGAGACTGGATTAGTTGCTCCCTAGGGTAGTCCTGCCCTCTAACTGTCAATCTATGCATGTACCATAGACTACAGCATTGCATCGATGCGACTCTGTTTATCTAAAGGTGATCATCCCAGGGGAAGGGTCCAACAACAAAAATAGACAATAACAAATCCTTCTCGAAAAGCCATCTAACTTTGCAATGAGTTCCTGAGGGAGCCTGTGTCCTCTACATTGAAATTTTCATTTAAAAAGTAGAATAGGTTATCATTTACTGTGAAAGGTATGAGAACAGCCCTGCCTAAAGGAAAAGAGATGGACTTGATAAAATTTCCAAGTCATTTCCAACCTTTTGAGACAGCCTGTGAGTCAGAGATTGGCCCCCCTGTCTGTCTGCTATCCAAAGACGCTGCCTCACATTCTGCTTCTTTGCCTCACCTTTTGATCATTGTGTTTATTGGCATCTCTGTGTACCCTATGGGGAGACCTGAAAACAAAAGAAGACTGGAGACAAATTATATTGAATTTCTTCCCAGAGAGATTTATTTATCAACACAGAATACAATAGAAGGTAAAAATTGTGGCTAAAATATATTTTGAATTATATATTCATTTTTTATCCTGTTTCTTGATCTAATAGAAACAACCCTGAATGTAGGGGTAGTAATCACTGACCAAGCTGTGGTAGAGAGGAACTGTTCTAGTCAATATTCCAAACTTAGATTTTCAGAACTTAATTTTTCTGTTCCCAATCAGAATCCATAAAAGTTTAAACTAATTCTCTTTCTCTCATATATCTTTCTCTGTGTCTCCTTTTATAATTGACTGCTAAAATGAAATTATTCTGAGAAGCATCGAGGAATTTCAACATGTAACTAAATTGACTCCCTTTCTATTTAATTTAACTTCAGATGAAAACAATATAAAAACAACCACAACACTAGAATCTCTGTCATTTAAAATAAGAATGGTGGGTATGCTTTTGGCTTATTTGAATTAATTAGCACTGATGGCCTCCAGGTTAATTTTGCTCATCATGAGACAAGGGGATAGATTGATTTTAGCACTTACAACCTAAAGACAATGCCCAAGGTTTAAAGATTTTAATGATTTTTTTAAATCAATATGCATCGATCCAACTATAAGCACTACCCAAGAAGAAAAGCCTCTTAAATTAAGTACATAAAAAGAGGAAATTGAAAACTTCCTGAGCCCCATGTGTGCATAAAACAGATAAAAATCATATTTCTGCAGCTTGTTGTTCCTTTAAATTCCCCCAACCCTGTATCTCACATCATATATTCACCAGAGAGAAGTAATGAAGTTCCCTATATGTCATCTTGGCACTAATCATGTCCTATAACTAGGTGGCTGACAGAACTTCAGCCAGTTTGTGCAATTCTGGCACAGAGAACATCTCCACAAGTCCCTCAGGTCTACTCACCGTTCTTCTACTTCAGTGTAAGAAAGAAGGGAGAAAAATAAACATGCTAAGGTCCATCTGATCTAACTCATTACACACAAAGCTTATCATCACCTGGATTTAGCAATAATAAATACCTAAAACATACTATATGAAATAACACAATTGTAGAATGGTTAGTCAACTACATGTGAGTTGACCTTGTGCCTCAAACACTGGAAAGAACATCTGATCTGATAAGTAACTTAAATTAAAGTGCGGCTAGAAGACTTTGGACAAACATATAGCAAAAGTGTAGCAAGAGCATAATTGTTAAGAGAGTGGGTTTTTGGAGTCAAGGGAACCCAAGTTCAAATCCTGGCACTGACACTTAATTGTTCTGGGACCTTGATCTTGATCATCAATTTCTTCCTCTAAAGCTGAGACCATGGTAGTTCCTCGCATGTAAGTGCTTATGAAATGATAGCTGCAATTATCATTATCTTCTTAACAAAAGACTCCCTAGACCACAGAAAGTCTCTCTTTGCTTCACATCCAATATCCTGCAGACAAAGGAGGATTTCCTTGTCCTTTGATTTAATCTTAAAATATAACGGTTTAACAAAAAAATATTCAGTGAGACCAAGAACATCAGTTTTAAGCAGAGTAGAATCACAGTCACAGTCTAGAAATGAGAAATCACCTTTTATGATGCACCGACATTACACATTTATTTTCAACAATTCCTTCTAGCTTTGCCAGCTAACCTCGGAGAGCATCCCTCCCACATGACAGTATTGTTTTACATTCACAGTGGTTGTGGGGGGGAAGGACAGGGGAGAGGAAATCTCACATCTCATTCTGAAAGATGCCCTGGGGAGAAAGGAGCAGGGAGAAAAAATGCATTTGGAACAGAAGTAAGATGTGCCTCGCCTCTAATTTTCTGTGCTTTGGGGTTACCATTTGTTATTTATGCTAGGAGAAGTAGAATGGATGGGGGTGGGGAAGAAACAGTAGAGGAGAAATCACCACAAATGATAAACAACTCTGGCTTTGCAATTGATAGCTTTTCTTGGGACTTCCCAGGGGAGCCAATTAGTGCTAGTTGCTGAGGTGGGTTCTGTCACATAAACCTCTGATAATGTCTACCTGTGCTACACCTACCTCTGATGAAGTGACAAGGCCTCTGTTAATGAGGTTTGTGTCCGTCTTCCACAGCTCTAAAGAGTCTCACTAAGGACTCTAAAACAGAGGTCTTAGGGTCACCGGCAGAGGAACTCTCGTGCCTTATTAGAAACCACGACATTTTAAAATAATAATTTGGTGTATTCCCTCTGCTCCTCTTTTCCTTTTCTCCTTATCACCTGAGGCAACAGTGACCACATGCCTGTATAAATTCTAGCCCATTGCTCCTCCAACTGCTGGGCCCGACTGTTATCATAAGTGGGAAAAGGGATGTCACAAGAAACAGATCATAAATCCAAGCATAGAAGAAATGACAAGAATTAGTAATAACTCTAGTCACTGTCTCCAGCAGCAGTGGGAGACACAGCTAACACAGCCTCTACAAAACAGTTAAAGCAGCATTTAGCTGCATCTGGGAAGCTGCCTGGCCAAATGGCTCTTGCAATAAAATTCTTCATAGTATTTCTACTGCTTCAATATATCAAAGTTCAGGATGCCTTGTGAATCCATTTAGTGTACCCTTGGACATACTGATGCCAGTTTTATTGTCTTGCCTCCCGATGAACACCACTCATCCTGAGGGAGGCACACCTCCTTGGTTCCTACTACCCAACAATCAAGCAGCAAATATTGATTAAAGCCTACAGTAAGTAGGGCACAGCATAAGGCACCTGGGAAGAACAGAAAATGCCTCAAAGTCCTTGACTTTGAAAAGCACAATGAATAAAATCAGCATATTGGGTGATACCACCTGTGAAAAATAGTAAACTGAAAAACCTCAGGGAGTTCTGAAAAAGGAAACAACAAGATAAAATGTATGCAGGACCTCCCTAGAGAAGATCAGATATGAGTTTAATTTTTTAAATGGTGACACTTAGTTTGGAGGACTGAGTAAACATTTAGGAGCAGAGCCTTAGAAGTGGGAATGCACAAAGTGTGAAGCCCTTAACTATAAGATCCGATGATCTACATGATACTCAAGCTCAAATCTTCATGAAACAATCAAAGGGTAATAAAAGATTGAGGTCTCTATATTTTGTGCGTGCTAAATTCTGCCTGTATTGAGCATCTGCCCATTGGGTAGTAGTTGTGACATTGTGTGGTCAGTGCACATTATAGCAACTGGTCGTTCTGTTGTTAGGTCAATTTGCATATTACCTTTTTATTATCTAGGATACACACACACACACACACACACACACCTTTTTATGGACACACTTAAATTGTTTCCACATATGAATGTAGGAGTACATATATCTCTTCAAATTAGTGTTTTTATTTTCTTTGAAAATCCTCAGAAGTGGAATTGCTGAAATATATGATAGCTATATTTTTCATTTTTTGAGGAACATCCATACTGTTTTCCATAGTGGCTACACCATTTTACACTTCTACCAACATTTGTTATTTTTTGTCTTTTTGGAAACAACCATTTGACAGTTGTGAGGTGACTGTGGTTTTCATTTGCATTTCCTAATGATTAGTGATATTGAACGTCTTTTCTTGTGTCTGTTGCTCATCTCTATGTCTTCTTTGGGAAATGTCTGTTTATGGCCCCTGCCCATTTTTAATAGGTTGTTTTTTTATATTAAGCTGTGGGTAGTAACTAAAATATAATATCCAAAATACAGAAAGAAGACTTTGAGAGACATAGAAAGTGGAATCAGGTGCCTGTTCATGGGATTGGATAAAAAAGGAAACTCTGAAGTCTGAGAATCTAGCAATCTAAAAGGTTACACAAGAAAAAAGTCAGCTTCTGAAGACAACAGTGCTAGCTGGTGTCTTCCTAACGTGCTCCCTTTTCTTCCTCTCCACCTGTGTGGCCAGTGGCTTCCTCGGGCAGGTGGGGATTCAC
>PVJC01030523.1:0-21150 GCA_004026665.1 Murina feae | reverse complement strand
CTCCTTCTCCTTCTCCTTCTCCTTCTCCTTCTCCTTCTCCTTCTCCTTCTCCTTCTCCTTCTTCTTCCCATGTGTTTTCTCCCTGTTTAATAAACTCATTCTGTGAAGAGCCAGTTAGCAAATATTTTAGGATTTGCTGACTGAAACAGTCTCTGTTGTAACTACTTAACTCTGCTGTTGAAAAGTAGCCACAGACCATGTGTAAATGAAGGGCACAGTAGGTTCCAATAAAATTATATTTATATTCATTGGAATGTGAATGTTATATAATTTTCGTGTGTTGTGAAATATTTTTCTTCTTTTGATTTCTACCCCCTCAATCATTTAGAAATGTAAAAATCATTCTGACATTACAGATCATACAAAAATAGGCAGTGAGCTGGATTAGTTTTGTGTGTAGACTGTAACTCCTTGGTTCCCACATTAGAATGTCATCTGAGGATGACAACATTGGATTTTTGCTTTCGGCCAGTTTGTCTTGAATTTAAATGTGCTTATGAGTCATGCAGGTTCTGTTGTGAGATTCTGTATTTCTAACCAGCTGCCAGGTGACACTACTGCTGCTGCAAGGTATGTATGATCTATGGACCACACCTTAAATAACAAGGCTTTCAAAGATCACATGGTTGGATCCATCTTGGAAGAAAGACTGGATTGTGGAGAGTCTGGGTGAAGACAGAGAGGACAGTGATAAAGATTAATTTGCTTTTGTGATGGTCCAGGAGTAGACTAATGAGGGCTCTTACTGAGGCAGAGACAGTGAGATTGCAGAGGAGCAAATGAATATGAGACTTTGGAGAGGTTGGCTTGGCTTGCTTTGGTTGTTGAGAGGACTTGAGAGCTGAGAGAGAAGGAGAAGTTGAGGGTGAATCCAAGGTTTTGCTGGTCAATGGTGCCTTTAGCAGAGATCCCAGTGATCTGTGTGGGACCAGGCACAGGATAGGTGATTAGTAAGTGTTTATTAAATAAATAGAGAGGCAGGGAGAAGGGCAGATTGGGCTGGAAGGGGATTGGAGAGAAGATTATGGCCCCATTTGGATAGTTTGAGTTTGACTCTGCATAAACCAGTAAAAACTAGTAGCAAAAGCAGGTAATGTTTTGAAGGCAGAATGCTGTGTGACACCTGCTGCTCTGTGAATGGGTTGTTCTCCAACAACTGAGAGCTATTCCTAGACCAGAAGCTTCGCTAGCCGGAAAGAGCATAAGCTGTACTGCAAACCTCCTTTTCTCTGTGACCAAAGATAGGCTGCAGGGGAAGTATTTGTTATAAGAACCTTGCAGGGGTTCTTATATAAATGTTTATCTTTATTCTTTTTTACAATGGGATTTTCATTAAAAATCCATTAAGAGGGACAAATATATGGTGACAGAAGATGAGTTGACTTTGGTGGTGAATACACAATTCAATATACAGATCATGTATGATATAAATGTACACTTGAAACCTACATGATCTTATGAACCAATGTCACCTAATAAAGGTAATGAAAGGAGAAAAATCTATTAAGGAGTCAGAATTTGCTTGCAAACATTTTAAAGCCCTCGTTTAAGGATCAACTTAGTGTGAAAATTATACAATAAAGTATTTAGTTTCAGGTTTTATCTTTCCTTATGTCTTACTTAGTTTGTTTTTCTACTGAAGACACTAAGTATATTTCATATTTCAAAGGAATTCGTTCTTTATATGATATCATGTCGTGCTTTCTCATGTGAAAGAGGTTTTTCTTCTTGTTTTTTTTTTTTTTTTTAAGCTCTCTTTTACCTTGGCAAACTCTGATGAGAAAGGATTTACTGAATTTTTGGATTTGTTTGTCATTGACCATTTAAAAAAGTCCCCAAGCAATGCCCAGTGATGTTTAATCAACAACCTCCTAAGTCTTCCTTTAATCTCTTCTCTTTTAAGCCATTTTATAAGCTGTTGCCCAATTAATATTTCTGAAGCATGTCCTCAGTTCTCTTACCTCTTTGTTCAATAAACTTAAATTACTCTCTATGATCTACAAATGAAGCCCAGATTCTTCCGTTTGCTTTTCGGTATACATCGCCATCTGATCTCCAGATGTTTCCAACAGCTTTACTATTACTCACTTTCACCTACCCCACCTAGTGACCAAGTCAAACCCAGTGCTTCCTCACAAGTTCTGTCCTTCGTTGCCTAGGGGCCATTGCTTATACTGTTCCACCCACTCCCGCTCTCCCCACACATCTCTGAATCCTACCGTCCTTTGAGGCCAGGTCACATTTCCCATTCTCCATGATGGCTTTCTGATTTCTGAGTTGGAAATAATATATGTTTTTTTATTTTTTGAATTTTCAAAGCTCTTTACTTGAGCAGCAAGGTATAATAGAAAGGGGAGGGTCACTAGAATGTAAGCTCAAGGCATGGATGGCTTAGTTCGTTTTATTTATTGTATGTCCCCAGTGCCTAAGCAAGTACCTGGCCGATTGCAGGCACCGAATAACTATTTATCGAGCGAAGAAATTAATGACTGAGTGAGTGAATAAATGGAAGTATGTGTCTACTTCAATTCAATGGTATCATTAAATGCCTAGGAAAAGGTAGGTGCTTAATATGTGAGCTTCCTTTCCCTTGATTCCCTCTAGAAGTTATAGATTTTAAATATATTTCTTTCTACAGGGCTTGGAACCTGCTGGAAGAAGGAGCCTACTGAGCACTGACTGTCAGGTAGTGCCTGGGGGCCCTGTAGTCACACCTCCTGCTGAGCTTCCACAAGAATTCTAGTAGGTAGGTGTTATTCTTTCTATTGTATGGAAGGAGAAGCTAAAGCTCAGAGAAATCTGACCAAGGTCACAGGTTAATGAGTGCACAGAGCTGGATTTTTAATGCCAAGTCAGTTTGACTCCAAACTCAGGACCTAACAGCTATTTAGGGCTAATTACCTAATAATTAATTACAAAGCAGAATACAAAACCATGCCTACCTGACTTGAAAATTTTGCATTCTCTCCACGGTATTGTGATGCCTGTCACTATAGCAAGCGCTTAACAAATGCATTTTAAATTAATTAATTTTTAAATAAACAAGTAAATCAATTTAAAAATAACTTAATGAATGACTAATGGGAAAAAGCTAATGAATTACAGAACTAATGGATTAAGAATAAGCCACTTTCCTAGAAGAGAATCATGAGGTTTGCAATGATGCCAGTTGGCAGAGAAGCAGTGACTACTTTTGCTCCGTGAGGTTAGCTACAAAATGGAAACACATGGCAACTGACAGCAGTCCCTTGCTGCCATCATGGCCCTGGGGAAGTTCTGCAGCGATCACTGAAACCTGAACTCTTCATTATAATCCCTTCCATGACGCGCTGGAGTCCCTAGGCTATGACTGCAAGCCTGGAAAACTAACGGCTGAAACCTTGTGTTTTGAGTTGTCTGTCATCCATAGCAGCTCCCAGACCATGGTAATACCAGCTCCTGTGGAAAGTTTGAAGTCAAAGGCCTGTCTGACCCACTGCTTCAGGTTATTCAAATCGGAAAATTAACCACGTTAGGGGTAGAGGAACTTTCAGATGAGAAACTCCTAAGAACTTCAAGTTGTTCACATGCCACCAACGTGAGTTGTCACTCAAGAAAGATAAATAAGAGCTTCTGTCATAAAGAATATCTTCTAAAACCTTAAAGGCTGTGTCCCACTCTGGCAATGTGTGACCTTGGAGAATTGCTTAGCCTCTATTAAGTCTCAACTGTGTCTAAGAGCATTCAATGGTGAGTGCCTTTAAAAATGCATATATAGCATTTAGCTTCATATTCAATAAGGGTTTTAATTTGTAATATTACGTTACCTGACTATGCTTCTTTCAGTACATCTGGCAACTTCTCCCCTAGTGACACTGACAGTGGAATTAATCCTGATATTAATCCTGCTGTATATTTTATTTGCAGCACTATTATAGGGAAATAATATTCTGAGAGCCTCTTACAGGCATGTGCAGCCATTCTCAAATATTTTAGAGCAAGCATGTCAAACTCAAAGTCTAACACGGGCCAAATAAACCAGGTTTAAGTTTATGTGGGCTGCATAAAAACAAAAGCTCCAATTTTCATAGAAATGTAAGTTTATTTTGATAGAGACATGCTGAATACAAAGGGCTGAAATAAATGAGTAATCATTATCATAAAATAATAGAACATTTTAATAAAAATTAATATTTTTTCTTGAACATTAACTTACCAGACACTGAATAACTGCACAAATTAAGTGTAACACAAACCTATTTTTCTTGTTCTCCAAAAGCAAAATATTTTCTGTTGCGCACACCAAACAAGTCAGTCCAAGACTAATGACATGGCCATCAGCTGCTAAAATATTCGCTGCTAATATTAGTGGAGAGAAATGGTGTGCCTGTGTGTAAGGCGTGTAAGGGAAATGAATGCAACACAATTATAGTAATCAGTTGTTAGCAAACATTGTAGTTCATTATAAATAATTATGTATAAAAGGATATTGTAAAAATTAAATTATGAAATTTATATTAAAACATTTCTACATACTGTTATATTGGCTGGGCCACAAAAACATTCATTGTGGGCCACATGTGGCCCGCGGGCTGCGAGTTTGACATGCTTACTTTAGAGAGACCTTAAAGTCTCTTTCAAGTATTTCCAGTACATTGTCTATGTGTTATGATTGGTTTTTATCTGATCTGTGTAGGAATAAATTCTTATTCTTATCATTGATACATTAATGCTAAAAGCTACCCTTTATCAGACACTGGGTGAATGTTTGGTATGTATCATCTAATTTAATTATTACAGCATAGTTGTAGGGTAAAGATTACCATCCTCACTTGCAGATGTAAAACTTGGACTTAAGTTAATTCACCCAACATCATAGACAGTTAGTGGCAGAGCTATAATGCAAGTCTGCATCTGCCTGAGTCCAAAGATGTGTTCTGTCCATTGAACCCCACAGCTGTGGCTCACTTAAATACAGGGTCATGATCCAACATATTCATCTCGCTAATAGGTACTCTGTATAGGGTACAGGGATAAACAAAGCATGGTTCTTTAAGGATTTAATAATTCAGAAGAAAAAAAATGAATAAATAGGACGTTCAGTGTGAAAAGGATCTGATGGATGTATGTTGGGAGGGACCGGATTAGGTAAGACATTGGAGGAGGTGACGATGCTTTAGTTGAGTTCTGAAGAATGAGTAGGCATTAATCAAATGAATGGGTGGGGCGGGGAAGGGAGGGAGGCACAACATATGGGAAGACTTCTAGGGAGAGAAGCAGACATATTTAGGAACCTGCAAGAGATTCAATATGTTTGAAATATATAGAGAGAGGGAGAGAGTGGAGAGCTTGCAGCTTTGAGGTGAATTTAAGGAATTTAGGCTTGCTCAGATTACAAATTATATTGATTCAGGATGGTATTTAGTTTGGGGAATAAGAAAGCAAGAAGGGAGCTAGAGAGATATAAAAGGGCTAGGCTAGATGGAAAAGTGAGGGCCGGCTGGAGAAGGCTGACGATTTGTAAGTGTGATTCAGAAGACACCCGGCATGCACCTTGCCCGGCTCATTGCTCCATGTGTCACATCCTGGCCCACAGTGGGAGGGAAACTAGAGTCATGAATGGGACACTGTCCAATGCCTCGTCATCGTTCTCTCTCCATCCAGTCTTACCTCTTAGAAGAACAGCTTTTGAACCCTGTTTATTCAGAACATTTATGTATTTTTCTCAAGAGGTAGGCTGTGCTGGACTCGGTGAAGTTGTGCTCGCTTGGGCAGCACATATACTAAAATGGAAGCCATGGAATTGAGCCCAGGTGAGTGTGATTGAGCCTGACAGTGTGATTAAGGTTGAAACACCTGAGTCACATAAGATCCAGAGGGCAAGTAAGGCAACCAGGACATCTTCGCATCAGCCAGGGTGTCTTGATAAGAGCTGAATAAAGGGCAGTTTTCCCTAAGAGGCGTATGGCTTTTACTTGGGAAGGATAATTCCACAGATGCCACTAGAACTTGATGGGAAGAAGAGCAGTGAGGTTCTGGTTACGGATGGAGGGGAATTACTTGGTGACGCCACATTCTCTAGAGCAGGAAGGAAGAGCTTCACAAAAGTGTGCTCTTTTGCCAGTGAAAGCAAGACATAACAAAACAAAGAACACCAATGGTTAGCTAGGCGGCGCGTTGTGGGTCAAACTTGTGTTTTCACGCCTTATAATTTACTGTTGGTATTTCGTTCCTTTTGACTTCCTATACTTATAGGATGTAGTAATTTGGAACATAGTTGACTTAGTTACATTTGTTGCACGTGTATAGGTAGCATGTATGTTGTGTCCAATGCAATTCTGAGGACTTTCTATATCAACTCATTGAATTCTTTTACAATCCTACGAGGTAGGCACTATTATTAACATCACCTCCAGTTTAGGGATGGAGAAGCTGATGCAGAGTAACATGCCCATGGTAAAGCAGCTATTTAGAAGAGTTGAATTTTGAGATCAGGACGTTTGGCTCCGTAATCTATGCCTGAAACCTGGAGTTCCTAAGTTTTAATGTGAAGTACAAACATTAGGAAAATGTGCTAATACAGATTCCCAGGCTGCATCATCAGAGATTCTGGTTTAATGTGTCCAGGAGGGGCCTGGATATTTACCTGTCTAAAAGTGCCCCCTACCCTTATGATGCAGGTCTCCCTCAAGCCACACTTAGAGAAACATTGTTCAAAATCATAACATTAGCTTATTTCTCATTACTGTTGTTGGGTGTCAGCTTATCCCCTGCCTGTTTCTTACTGCAAAGAAAAAAAAATGATGTGGAAATTATGACATTTGAAGGACCACCTATCTATCCACCCACTCATAACTTATCTATCTATATATATTACAACATTGGTTCTGTCTACCTATATAAGTCAGTTTGAATGAAGTTTTTAAAATCCTACATGATTCCAAGTATCTCTTTGGACTAAAATTTTTACCATTTATTTCCGTGCCCCATAGTAAATTTCATTCAAAAGTAAATTTGTGACGATTCCAAGAGGAGACAATATTCTGCATTTTTTAACTGGGTCCTTCAGCAACGGAAAGGTGACATCCGTTTGTATTGCCAATTTTGGAGTAAGAACTAGTGTTTTGTTGTGTATTAGCCATTTTATAATGTCCTTTTTTGAAAAAAAATATTTTTATTGATTTCAGAGAGGAAGGGAGCAGAGAGAGATAGAATGATGAGAGAGAATCATTGCCTCCTGCGGGCCCCCTAGTGGGGATTGAGCCCACAATCCAGGGATGTGTCCTGAGCAGGAATCCAACCATGACCTCCTAGTTCATGGGTCAATGCTCAACACTGAGCCACGCCGGCCAGACTCTAATGCCCTTGTAATGCATAGAGCTATGTTTTGAGAATGTGACCTGACCTATGGCCTCTTTTTTAGTCACTTAAGAATGTTTAGTGATCTTCTGAGTTTTACTATACTTCTGTTATCTCTCAGCCATAATTCTTACACAGTTGTGACCAAAAGATGTGCTGTCAGAGTATAATGAATATTGACATCAATATGAAAGGGATCAATTGAAAGGTCCAAGTTGGAATCTCATTTTTTTCTATCTGAAATAAAGGGGTATCCGTTTTGCAGTTTTACTGAAATCTAAATTTGGGCATTCAGAAAGCATATGTTTTTAGGTTAAAACTAAAATTCACATTTACCTAATAGAAAAACAGTTAAAAGTTTTCTTTAACCAGGAACTTCCTCACCGGTCCCAACTGAGCCCTCTACATTGATAAGGTTCCCCAACAGTCTTGTCATCTCTCTTAAGGCTGATGCCCTTTGACCTATACTGAATAACAGCTTTCCTGGACGAACTCGCACCTACCTGCCCAGTTGTAACAGACTAAGAGAAATGGTGTGAGAGACAGGAGCTTTTACTGGGGGAAAAATGGGAGAAGAGGACAAGATTAGCCTGCGACTAGAACTACGGCATATTAGCACGGGCAGAGAGGCTCAGAAAGCTCAGAGCACCAAAGGAGTCCGAAACTAGAGAGGAGAAGGAAAGGGAGGAGCTTTAAACCAATGAAGTGTGAATTCCTCTTCATATTTTTTACTCTTTAGTGGATTCACAATCCCATGTTGTAATCAATCTCTCCTCAGAAGTGGCTTTTCTCTTAATGCCTTTCTCCACATGACCCCGTTTCAGGAAGTTCTGCACTTCTGGGCCCACACACTGATGAAGAAGGACTCGGTCTTCTTCATTTTCCAAGTAAAGCTTTATTCTGTGTGGGCAGCCTATGTGGAGCTAATCTAACTCAGAAGCTTTTCCTGTAAGGGTACAATTATTTTTACTTGTTCTTCTTAAATTGAGGGTGTTGGGTAAAAATAAACACCTTTCAAAAGAAATAATCAATGTCTGCTTCTGGCCTAGATGGAGAAAAGGGACCACATTTGCCCTTCACCGTGAAATAGCAAAAAAATAAAAACTATATAATAAAGAGGTAATATGCAAATTGACCCTCACTCTCTCATGCTGTTACAAGATGGCTGCAACTACAGCAGAGGCAGGATTCCCGTAATGAGCCATAATGAGCGATCAGCAGGGACCTGAGGCTGCATGATGCTGGGCTGGGGCAGGGGATCTCAGGCCTTGCCCCCCACTACTGGCAGGGCTTGACAGGGGACCCAAGGCTGTGCTCCCTGCCCCAGCACTGGGCTGGGGGACCTCAGGTTGTGCCCGCTGCCCTGGCACTGGGTCAGAGGACCTTAGGCCATGCCCCCGCCCCGGCACTGGGCCAGGGCACCTGAGGGTGCACTGGGGAACCTTAGGCTGTACCCCTCACCTGGCACCAGGGCTTGACAGGATTGAGCTGGCTGGGTCTGGATCTCACCCATTGGGGGTGGGGCCGGCCCAGTCTGGGTCTTGCATGCTTTCAAGGCACACGTGGGTGGGCAGGGACTTGACTCTGGATCTCGTGGTGTGCCCCAGACTCTGACAGGAGGAATATTTTCATATACATTTTACAATTTTCTTTCATCTCTGACACTTCCATTGTAGAGAAAGGGCAAATAGCAATATTAAAATATTTCCTCTAATTAATTCCCTTTTAATGTGCACAAATTTCATGCACTGGGCCACTAGTAAAAATATAACAGGCAAAAGTATATGCAACAAAAGTTATTAAAACATTAAAGATCAGGCAATGAAGAATAGTGATTCCTGAGAGATGGTGATAACACAAGGTAAGCTCTATAGTTACAGAATTTACTGCTTTAAATAAGTTTCCAGGTCACAGTGCAGGCGCAGGACACCCTGTGAGGCCAGTGGGCTCTGTGAGATGAGGAGATGGAGCTGAGAGTACAGAGAGACAGGCAGTGACAGCTGGCAGGGAAGTGTTCTGGAGAGAAGCTTCAGAGGAGAGATGCTCAGAAGCCTGCTTAGGAGAACTTTCAAGTTTTAAACACGTTTAAAAATGTTGATCTGTGCCTGTGTGTGAGGGAATGACTCTTGGATATGGAAAGAACTTCCCAGGAAGATTAGAAGGATGAGTTCCAGGAGCTCACATAGGGCTGGCAGTAGTGCCTGTTCCAATAGGCAAACTGAAAAACTTACAGTTCATAGGACATTGGATATGTATTCCGAAAGGTGTTGCCCCAGTAATGGGGGATCATTAGCCCCAGACCACATGCTGCTCTGAGCCTGCCTAATGAATCTCAAAGAGAGGACTTGAAGGTGTCAAACTGTGTTCAAGTAATGTAACTGTGTCTCAGAATAAAACTCAAACATATTTACAAGAATACAAAAACATTCAGTACCACCCATGTAAAATTCAAAATGTCTGGCATTTATCTAGAAGTTATCAGGCATGCAAAGAAGTGAAAAGATGTGACCTATAATGAAGACTCCAAACCATGGATGTCAGAATTAGCAGACAGGGCATTAAGACAGTTATAACTGTATTTCATGGCCCAAGAACAAGAAGAAAGATCTTAATGCCTGGAAGATAAAAAGGGCCCAAATTGAACTTAAAGATCTAAAAATATAATGTCTCCATGGAAAACACATGATATGGGATTAAAAGAAAAGGTTAGTGAACTCAAAGACATTATAATAGAAAGTCTCCAAAAATAAAAGATAGAAGACAAAGGGAATAAAAAGTAAACAGAGCATCAGCAAATGTGGGACAACTTCAAGAAGCTGAAACATGCGTTGCTCACCTGTTAGAATGGCTAAAGTTAAAAAGACTGAGTACGCAGAATATTGGAAGTTTCTAACAAACACTATGATCTGGCCATTCCATTCCTAGGTATTTGCCCAAGAAAAATGAAATCATATGTCCACACAAAGACTTGTTAATAAACGTTCATAGAAACTGTATCTGCAATGGCCCAAACTGGAAACAATACAAATGTCCATCAACAGGCGAATGGATGGTATGCAGATTCATTCATGTGGTATATTCATAAGGTGAGCACTTCTCCAGTCAAAAGAAGACAGACAAGTATCCTATGATCCCATTTATTTAAAGTTCTAGAAAGTGCAAAGTTATCTATGATGCCAAGAATCAGATCAGTGGTTGCCTGAATGGAGGCCAAAGGTGAGGGTGGCAGGTAAGGGTGATGGTGAGGGATTAAAGAAGGGCATAGAAAATTTATTGGGTAGTGAATATATGCATTTTCTTGGCTGTATGGCTGGTTTTGTGAGTGTATACCTATCTCAAAATTTAAGAAATTGTACACTCGAAATATATGTCATTTATGGCATGCCAGTTATACATATAATAAAGTGATTTTTAAAAAAAGATATAACTTTTTCCAGTCTGTGAGCCATACAACATTTTTTAAAAAAGTATTTTAGTTGATTTTTAGAGAAAGAAGAAGGAAGAGGGAGAGAGAGAGAGAAATGTGGATGTGAGAGTGCAACATCAATTGGCTGCCTCCTGCATGTCCCTATCAGGGATCCAGCCAGCAGCTGGGCATGTGCCCTGACTGAAAACTGAGCCAGCAACTTTCTGTGGGGCACAGGACGGTGCCCAACCAACTGAGCCACACTGCCCAGGGCTGAATCAAAAATCTTGTATAGAAGACTCTGGAATCACTTAAAAATAAGAACATGGGAAATGTTTGTTCCTTAATAATTGCTAAGAGACGCCTTTCCTTCAAGTCAAGAAAACCTATTGTCTGGAGAGCTGAGGAGTGCAAGTCATACAATCTCTAGGATTTGTAAGCTTAAGCTGCCCACTGGGTCATACCCAGGAGACAATCTCAGGGACATCTGGAAAGGGATAGTCACTGAGGGTGCGGAGCTGAGTACATGTTGTGGGACAAGGGAGGAGACGAGAATGGACCAGAGAAGAACAAAAAGGGTTGTGAACATGGGAGGAACCCCAATCAGGATGCCACATGGGAAGAGTTGGAAAAGCCCAGAGGTCAGTGAGAGGAGGCCAAGGGGCTGAAAGGCCAAGAGGGGAAAGAGACAAATCCAGCTCAAGCCAAATGAGGAGCCTCTGGTGAGTCACCCTTTGGACATCTCCTGGTCAGTGTTTAATGTGCTCTGCTGGTGTGAGGCAAAGCCTGGAAGCAAAAGAAATGCACTCACTCAACTGCTATAAGACATTACATTATTTACAAACATTATTTTCTTATGTAGGTCTGGGCATCATCCAGGCTGAAACTCTTGATAGATGTAGTGGAAAGAAAAGGAACCTAAAGTTTGTTTAAACATCAGTGGAAGAAAGGACTCAGTGTGTTTTCAGGACTAGCACAGGTTCCCACCAAGGTATTTCCCATTGGCCTGGGCTATAAAATAAATGAGTTTTCAGTTTATATGCCAGTGAGCTCTTGGCACAGGTATGCAGTTAGGCATGACAGAGATTTTATTAGTAAGGCTTTTCATTTGCATAGCATTTTAGAATTCAGAAAAGTTTTTCATATATATTTTATCTTGCTCATATAGAGATCTCATTTTTGCTAGAGTGATTAATTATCACACTGATAAAGATTGAAGTTATTAATTTATACCCAATAATTTGGGAAGTAAATTTCATGGTAGGCAAAACTACAAGAAAGATTCTTACGGGTCATTAGTTAGGTTTATAAATCATCAATACAGAACTCTTAGTAAGGAACTTTAGTAATAAATAAATTTTCACTTTCCAATTTTCACTGCCACTAGCCACATGCTTGCTTTAAATTTAAAATGATTACAATGAAAAAAACCTAAATATTCAGTTCTTCAGGGCATAGGGCCACAATGCATGTGCTGCTCAAATAGCACTGATACAGAACATTTTCTCCTTTGCAGAGTCTTTTTTATATATATAAATATATTAGGGGCCCGGTGCACAAAAATTTGTGCACTTGGGAGGTCCCTCAGTCCGACCTGTGCCCTGTCATAGTCTGGGACCCCTCTGGGGATGTCCAACTGCTGGAGTGCCTGGCCAGCCTGGGTGAGGGGATGATGGCTGTTTGCAGGCTAACCAAGCCCCCCAGTGGGATCCCTCACCCCATTTGGGTGTGGCCAGCCTGGGTTCGGATCTGCAGGTTTTCAGGCTGCCCACAGTCCCTTCAGGTTTTGGGTCCCTACTGGGGTACCTGGCAAGCCTGGGTGAGGGGCTGATGGCTGTTTGCAGGCTGGCCAAGCCCCCCAGTGGGATCCCTCACCCCATTGGGGTGTGACCAATGTGGGTGATGGGTTAAGGGGCGTTTTCAGCCTTTCAGGCTGCCCACAGCTCCCATTGACCCAATATCCCAGCAAGACTGGCTGGAAGCAGGTTTCTGGGGTTTGTTTATCTTCTATAATTGATACACTGTTCCTTTAAGCCGAGGCCTAGGCAGGTAACAAAACCTCCTCTCTGCTTCAGCTCATGGCTTCTATAATGAAACAATGTTTCCCTTAGTAGTCATGCTGGTCCTGCTGTTTGCTTCAGCTCCTGAGGCTTCTATCATTGAGACATTATTGCAAATATGTTGTTGCCTGGAGTTAGGAGAAGGCCAGCCGGCCTGCAAACAGTTTCACTCTTGCTGCAACTTGGAAGCTGCCTGTTTACTCAGCTCCCTGAGTGCCAGCCTCCATCTTGGCTGGGTTAATTTGCATACAGCTGCTCTTATTGGCTGGTGGGTGTCCCAAAGAGATGGTTAATTTCAACATTACGCTTTTATTAGATTAGATTTTATTGATTTTTTACAGAGAGGAAGGGAGAGGGATAGAGAGTTAGAAACATCAATGAGAAAGAAACATCGATCAGCTGCCTCCTGCACCCTCCCCACTGGAGATGTGCTTGCAACCACGGCACATGCCCTTGACCGGAATCAAACCCAGGACCATTGAGTCCACAGACCGACATTCTATCCACTGAGCCAAACCGGTTAGGGCCCTTTGCAGAGTTTTATTGGACAGTGCTGATCTAGACAAATTCCCTCCCGTTTTCAGTAGCTAAATATAGATTTGTTAAAATAAGTTTAATTTTAGAGTTGAGGAATTTGAGGCTCAGGGATATTAAATGATTTATACAAAGTCACACAAGAGCCCGTATATGAACCCAAGACTTCCTGCGAGTGATCATTTCTGCACCTTACATCCAACACTTTTACTTGTATGTCTGCTCTTGTATAAGTGAGTGTTGGATACTCCAAACTGGCAAGTAATCAAACAATCATTTCGTTTTTCATTTGTATTCCACACTTATATTTGAAGTTAGTCCAGAAGCTTCACTTCAAATAAAATAATGATGTCACACTATAAAGACATGGTCTGGAGAAGCTTGGGAGCTTTCCAGCTTCCCTGCTTTGTCTTTGATCCAGTCCCTGTTCATTCCACTCTGCTCCATGCTGGGACCAGACAGCTTGTTCTTAGGTTCACAGAAAAATAGGCAGAGCTGCCTCCTCTTAAACGTCCCCAGAGCACCAGGTGGTTAGGGGTTCCTATTTTCAAAGGTTGCTCAGCAGGGCTTTGAAAATTAAAGAGAGCCTGATGAGATGTGGAGAAAGCATGCAATTACATTTGAGAAGGTGCAACCTTTCAACTGGGTGAATTCTTGATGAGCCAGCAAAGTGAGTCATTAATCAGTAGGCCATCCATGAGGCTGAGACCCAGGCTGGCCTTGGATCAGCTGCAATGCCAATAATTTAACCACTCAAAAGAACCCCGAGTGCATGCTTGGTGAAACTTTGGACCTATTTTTATTACAGGTTTATAAGCCTTATTTTTCTGAAAACAGGTAAAGAAAGGATGATGATGAAAGTCAAGGGCTCTTTCAAAAAAACAACCCATTTTTCAGGGTCATTGTGGAAGGTTAAGACTTTATAGGCTCACAACTGGCCTCGGGAAAAATGATCACTTCCACATTTGAATTTTGGTAAAAGTTGTTTTTCCTGGACCACTCTTAAATGTTATGCAGATTTTGGCAGGAATTGCCTTCCTGGACCCTGCTGGAGTTCTGGCTGACATGTTATATCTTCCAGCGGCCAACAACTGCTCTATCGAATTCTGGGAGAGCAGCCTATTTTTGTTACCAGAGGCTGGAGGATGCGTGACATGTCCTTACCCTTTGAAACTGGCTCTGCACAAGAGGATTGTCAACAGATGGTGACTCTGATTCTCTCTCTCCTTTCCCTGCCTTTTTCCCCCATCCCCAGGATATCTTCTAGCCTGAAATGTGTGGTTTCAAAGGGACATTTGTGTGTGAAATAGACGTTGTAGAATGTGGAATGAAGACTGGAGCAAGGTTTCTTATATTTGTAATTGAGGGTTATAGGAGATGAATGGACAGAACCAACCACAAAAGGTGTTCATATATGAAGAAAGACATAACGGTGACACAATGGGCATCAAAGCTCACCTTGGGTTTTCTGACACCAAATCCATTATTCTTTCTACCATATCATACTGTCTCTCTTTCCAGTAATTAAACATTAGAAAATCTAAGTCAAGGATCTCTAGCTTTTTTTTGTGGCTCTTTGCTATCTTCTTGCTATGTCCTTGGAAATGGAAAGTAAAGCAAGGAGGAGGAGATATTTGGGGATGCTGAAATGAGATCCTGAGAGGCTGGATGAGACAGAATGCTGTACTTAATATCTGAAAAAACTTTTTTAATTGGCATGGAAATTAATGCAATGAAGGGGGAGCTTTGTTAAGTAGGGAGTGTGGTGGTGAAAATTTAGGGATCTATCATAAAAGACTAAGATTTATTGCTTGAATTTGGTACACTGGTGGGGAGACCTTAATGAGCATTGCACTCCTTGTTCCCCCATGGATGCCTCATGATCTTGGCTTGCTGTTTTGACTTTTCCATCCATCAGAACTAAGGTATAATACTGTGTAAACTGCTGACATTTGGAAGTATATAACATCGGAAAAATATTTAAGGTTTCTCATCTTAAATTAGGTAATCTGGAAACACCATGGACCACACTGACGCTTAACGAAAAACAAATGAGGCTAAGACACATATTACTTGACAACATTAAGTTCCTGAATTGTTTTTGTGTATTTCACAGGTACCTTTGTCATCAGATTAAACAAGGCATTTGCTTATAATAATTGCAGATTTGATTAAAATCACAAACTCTGCTTTAAGATGTAAAAATTAAATGGCTGAGGCTAAGCAGTAACAAATTAGAAGAAGCTGCAGTATGCCTGCCAATTATTGTTGGCAGGAAGTAGGATGACTCATCCTGAACATGTGCTTTCATTGCTTGGGACAATGGGGCATGATGGACATGTTCAACATATTAAATATGGTGGACATTTTTGTCATTCAGTTTGTAAGAGACTGTTGAAATGCGGCCATAGACTAATCGGGATGCCAAAGTGAACCAATGCTTTCCTGTGAGAAAGATAATGGTAAACATTAAAAAAAAAAAAGACATAGGCCCTAGCTGGTTTGGCTCAGTGGATAGAGCATCAGCCTGTGGACTAAGGGATCCTGGGTTTGATTCCAATCAAGGGCAAGTGCTGGAATTGCAGGCTCAATCCCCAGTAGGGGGCATGCAGGAGGCAGTTGATCAATGATTCTCTGTAATCATTGATGTTTCTATCTCTCTCTCCCTCTCCCTTCCTCTCTGAAATCAATAATAATAATAATAATAATAATAATAATAATAATGACATAGACTTACTCATATGTGGAATCTAATGAACAAAATAAACTGATGAACAAAATAGACCTAGAGACATAGAAGCATAGAACAGACTGTCAAATCTCAGAGGGAGGGTGAGGGTGGGTGGATAAGTGGGAAGAAATCAACCAAAGAATTTGTATGCATATATACATAACCCCTAGACACAGATAATAAGGTGGTGGAGACTGGGGTAGGAGGTAGGGGCAGGCTATATAAGGGGTCAATGGGAGAAAAAAGGGGACATATCTAATACTTTCAACAATAAAGATTTTTAAAAAAGAAATAGATCCAGAGACATAGAAGCACGTAACAGGCTGATGAATTTCAGAGGAAAGGCAGAGGTAGGGAAATGGATGGGGGAGAGATTAACTGGGGAATTTATATGCATACAAGCATAGACTATGGACACAGGCAATAGTATGGTGAAGGCCTGGGAGGGGTCGCTGCGGGATGGAGGGGATCAATGGGGGGAGAAAAGAGGAGGCCTAGTTGGTTTGGCTCAGTGGATAGAGGTTTGGCCTACAGACTGAAGGGCCCTGGGTTTGATTTCAGTCAAGGGCACATACCTCAGTTTCAGGCTCCATCCCTGGCCCTGGTGGGTCAGGTGCCCGTGGGAGGCAACATGTCTCTCTCACATCGATGTTTCTCTCTCTCTGTCTCTCCCCATCCCTTCCACTCTCTCTAAAAATCAATGGGAAAATATCCTTGGATGAGGAGTAACCAAAAAAAAAAAAAAAAGGGGGGGGGGAGATAGGGGACATCTGTAATATTTTCAACAATAAAGATAATAATAATAAAAAAGACATGGAGCCCTGGCTCAATTGGTTGAGTGTCATCTCATGCACTGAGAGGTTGCTGGTTCCATTTCAGGTCAGGGCACATATGCAGGTTGCAGGTTCAATTCCTGGTAGGGGACAGGGGCATGCAGCCCATTCATATTTATCTTTTGTTAATATGTCCCTCTCTCTCTCTCTCTCTCTCTCTCTCTCTCTCTCTCTCTCTCTCTCTCAAGTCAATAAAAACATATATACATATATATTTTTAAAGATATGCACTGTTTCAAAATAATCAACAGATGTACTTTTTTAAGACTGGTGATGAATCCCAAGGAAAGTCCAGATCGATCAATTCCAAAAGTTAGGAAAAATACATAATATTGGCAGTAAGAGGCATGACCCATTGCCAAGAGGGGGAATGGGATTAGTTACTAGGAAGAAGTAAAAAAGTGTATTTTGGTTGCAGGAGAATGAGGATATTTCCAAAGTTCTTCCTAATGTGACCCTGGTAGGGTCGCCATCTCCTGTGTGGTATCTCATCCTGTAAAAATATCTCAGAAATAGGGAGGCAGAAAAGTATTCATTTGGTCTAAATTCCATGAACTGGCACCAAGTTTCTAAGAAACTTAAGAGGACTGGGAGGCATGTGTTGGAACAAGCAATATATAGCCTTCCACTCAATATTGCTGCAAATCCAAAAATGATCTAAAAAATGATGTCTTTTTTAAAAATTTTTATAAAGGACTTGGAGATGTTGACAAAGTCTGTGATCAGCACAATCCTTGTTTGCTCAGAAGACATTAACTGAAGCTCAGGTGTGATCCCAAACTGGTTCTGTAACCTGGGGTAAGTGTGCCTTTCTGGGCCTGTGTTTTTGTGTCTATTAATGAGAATGCTCTCTGGATTGTTCTCAAGGTCTCTTTCAGCTGGAAAATGCTGCGATTCATGTGAGGAGAAATATCTGTGTACATACAACAGTCTCCGAAGAAAGCACAGTTTTGCCAACAGATAAATACCCTGAGTCAGTTTGCCGTTTCCCCAGGGAAATCTACACTCTGTTATAGGTTGGCAATAACAGCTGTGCTGTTGGGGGTGGGACATGAGCTGAAGGAAATGATTATTGTGAGTTGGGAAAGGGAATAGAGATGGAGAGGGGTTAGTCATGAAGGTTGTGCGAGGGATAACTTTTCACTGTAACCTTAGCCATATCGTCCACAGGGAGACAGTGGATTTGCATTTTCTCATTTGATTTGCAACCCAGAAAACATTTGTTCGCTTGGGCTCCCTTTATAAAAAGAGTGCTGCACTAGTCCAGAACTGTAAACGGAAACACACAGGTGGGTAACCGGACTCCTGTGGTATGTCTACCTGGTGGAGACGAAGCACCTCCTCCTGGAGTCTGCAGGAGTGCAGGCCCACAATGCTCTGTAAGGCATACCCACCTTTCCCTGCATTCATCCCTAATAACAGCAGAATGACCACCGGAGGGAAATGATGCAGCCTGAAGCAACAGCAATGCACAGGAACTTTTGGAAACAAATCCTCGCAGCAACCTTGGATGGTCTCTGAATATTCTCCCGATTCATTCGCTCAAACATTGGAGCATCTGTTTGTGAGCCAGCAGTGCTTTTCATTCGGATTCCTGACACTCTGCAGGGAGTGACACTGAAGGGAACCTTTTATCTCCGCTTTCCAAAAGCCCCATTAGGCAGATCCTTTTTCTTCTGTTCAAAACAGACCCCTGCTTATTTTGGAGGAGGTATGTTCTTGACAAGTGCTCTTCCCAAAGGCACTGCATTGTAATTCAACCCCCCGGTAACTCGACCAGCTTTTGACATTATCAGATTGGAGAGGGGAGCCCTTCTGTTCAGGCTCTGGGCGCAAAGGTGAATGTTAAGAGCAGCTCTCTGCTGTGTGCCTCTCAGCGGGTCCTCACCTCCCAAGGGCTCATTTCAATTTTCATGTTGCAGCTGCATGTACAGACTTGTCAGGTGGCACAAGAAACAGATGATGGTTTCTTGACTCAAATCTCCAAGGTTTCAGGATATATGAATTCTAGTATGTATGTGACATTTATCTCATAGTCCCCGGGATGGGTTTGACTTCGGATTATTTTTCTCAGTCTTTGATACTGAAAATGTGGAGTTTTTTACATTAGTGGGTCTCAGACTTCAGTGTGCATTAGAACCACCCGAGGGTGCTTATTAAAAATGAAGGCTTACGGGCCCTTCTCCCAGAAATTCTGACTCAAAAGATCTGAAATGGAGCCACACATTCTTATTGATATTTAAACATTTTTATTGAATTGTCACATACCCACAGTAAAGTGCTCTGACCTTAAGTATACAGTTCAGTGATTTCTTTTGACTTTAGTTTTTCAGAGTAGGTTTAGGTTTACAACAAAATTGAGAGTGAGATTTCCCATATTCTTCCTGCCCCCATGCATGCACAATTTCCCCCACTGTCAACGTCACTCACCAGGATAGTACATGTTTTACCGGAGATGAACCCACACGGACACCTCATAACCACCCAAAGTCCATAGTTTACCTTAGGGTTCACTCTTGATGTTGTACAGTCTATGGGTTTGGACAAATGTATAACGACATATATCCAACATTATATCATATTTTCACAGCCCAAAACATCTTCTGTGCTTGCATATTCCTCTTCCCCTCAACTCCTGGCAACCACTGATCTTTTTATTGTCTCTATAATTTTGCCTTTTCCAGAATGTCATATAGTTGGAATCATACAGTATGTAGCCTTTTCAGATTGACTTTTTTTGATTTAGTAACTAGAGGCCCGGTGCATGAAATTCATGCATGGGGGGGGGGGCGTATAATAGGGGGGAGAGGGCTGGGAGTTCCTCAGCCCAAACTGCTCCCTCTCACACTCTGGAACCCCTCAGTGGATGTCTTACTGATGGCCACAGTCTGGCAGCAGAGGCTCAGAGCAAGCGCCAGGTGCATGTGTGTGTCCGCTGGGGGCCTGCCCCCAGCTGCACTCTGGAGGCTCAGAGCAGACTCCCTGTGTGTGTGTGGCCCCAGCCCCATTGGAGGCTGTGAGCAGTCGCACCGTGTGTGTATGTGTGTGTGTGTGTGTGTGTTTCTGTCTGCTGGGGGCCTGCCCCCAGCCACACCATGGAGGCTTGGAGCAGGCACCCCTCTGTGTTGATCTCTCAGGCTCTTGGCCTCACCTGCATGTTGTTCTCTTTCTTGATCTGTGGCCAGGGCTGGGTGCTGCCTGCCTGCCACAGCTTGCCTGCTCCCAGATCACCGTGGTGACCAAGGAGCAGGCCCTGCTGCTTGTTGCCTGTGGGCTGCTCGTGCCTACTCGTGACCCGAATCACAGCAGCGACCAGGAGCAAGGCCCTGCCCCCGTGTGCCTCCTCATGACCCAGATCACAGTGGCTACCTGGAGCAAGGCCTTGCTGCTTGGCCCTGCCCCCGTGACCCAGATCGTGGTGGTGATGGGGAGCAAGGCCCTGCTGCTTGGGCCTGACCGCACCATGCCTGCCTGCGATCTGGATCACTGTGGTGACCTAGAGCAAGGCCCTGCTGCCTGGCCCTGCCCGAGAGTGCCTCCTTGTGATCCAGATTCTGGTGGCGACTGGTACTAGGCCCTGCTGGGGCCTGCCTGCTGGCAGTGCTTACCTGCTGGAGGGCAGCTTCTCGCAGGTTGCTACGGCAATGCCTGCTGGGCTCATGTTGCCAGGGTGACACCACCAGCATCCTACCCCACTGCTATGGGCACCACCATCTTTTTCGCAGAGTGATGACTAATTTGCATATTACTCTTTTATTAGATAGGATGTGCATTTAAGGTTCCTCCATGTCTTTTTGTGGCTTGATGGCTCATTTCTTTGCAATGCTGAATAATATTCCATTGTCTGAATGTAGTACAGTTTACTCATTCTCTTACCAAAGGCTATTGTGATTGCTTCTAAGTTTTGGCAATTATGAATAAAGCTGCTATAAACATCCATATGCAAGTTTGTGTGGGGACATAAGTGTTCAGTTCCTTTAAGTAAACGGCAAGGTGCTTGATTGCTGTGTTATATGGTAAGATTATGTTTATTTTTTTTCAGAATCTCAGAAACAGGTATTTTATTTTTTTGATATATTTTATTGATTTTTCACAGAGAGGAAGGGAGAGGAATAGAGAGTTAGAAACATTGATGAGAGAGAAACATCTATCAGCTGCCTCCTGCACACACTCTACTGGGGATATGCCTGCAACCAAGGTACATGCCCTTGACCGGAATCAAACCTGGGACCTTTTCAGTCTGCAGGC
>PVJC01030522.1:0-21148 GCA_004026665.1 Murina feae | reverse complement strand
CCTGCTTGGTGGCTTCCCAGGTCCCTTCCAGGGATCAGGGAGCAGGAAAAGGCTGGCCTGACCACGAGGCGGGGTTTTCCCTGCTTTCTGGTGGCTGGAGGAAGATGGGCAGTAGGCAAGCTTGGGAGGCAGGCCGCACCCAGCCCTGGTCACAGCTCAAAAAAGAGAACAACATGCAGGGGAGGGCAAGAGTCTGAGAAATCAACATAGAGGGGGTGCCTGCTCCAAGCCTCCACAGTGTGCCTGGTAGACACACACAGGAGGACTGCTCCGAGCCTCAGATGCGGCTGGGGGCAGGTCCCCAGTGGCCACACACACACATACAAACACACACACACACACACACACACACACACAAAAGGCGCCTGGCAGACTGGGGCCATCGTAGGACATCCACTGAGGGGTCCCAGACTGTGAGAGGGCACAGGCCGGGCTGAGGGACTCCCTCCACCCCGAGTGCACAAATTTTTGTGCACCAGGCCCCTAGTAATAAAATAATATGCAAACGAGCACCTGCCATTTCTTGGCTGAGGGCAGGTATGCTCTCCTGTGTCAAGATGCAGATGGAGTCTGAGGACAGCTGTTGTTTTGGCCTCCCCTGTCTGGACCGCAGCATCTCCCAGCCATTACCTGGCTGACTTGTGGCATGCACTGTGCTCTCCCTCTGGAGGGCCACCATCTCCTACTTCCAAATGCCCCCTGCATGGAGGATGGAGATGGGGACATGTGGTCCAGATCTAGCCAGTTTGTTCCAATCCTCTGACCACATGACTAGGGGCAGAGATGTGACCCAAGTTGGTCAATTGAGATTTGCTCCCAAGATTTTTGCTGGAACTATTAGGAAAAAGCAACTCTTTTTCAGAGGGGTAGGGTGTAAGCTGGAGCTTCTAGTGACCGTCTGTGACTGGGGAGGGAGAGGAAGATGGAACCAGAAATAGAGACGCATCCTGAGGTCAAACACCTGGATCCAGCGTGCTTGAAGCAGCACACCTCCTGCCCTTCTCAGTCACATATGATAATAACTCCAGTTTTTGGTGAAGCCACATGGGTTTCCTGTCATTTGCGGGGGAAATAGTGCTATTCCAAGGTACTTGGGGGTCCCACAATTTCAGTTCAGAAGGAAGGGAACCAAGCTATAAGGAGATCTGCCCCCTTATCTGGCGAGATAATCACAAAATGCTATAGCTCCTTGTTATGTGTTGCCCCCAAAAGAACATGGTGTTATGTGTTGCCCCACAATGTGACTGTATTTGGAGATAGGTCCTGTGAAGATGTAATTAGGTTAAATGAAGTCATAGGAGTGGGGCTCTAATCCAAGATGACTGGCATCCTAACAAGAAAAGAGACACCACAAATGTGCATACAGAGGAATGGCCATGTGAGGACATAGCCAGACGGTAGTTGTCTGCAACCAAGGAGAAGAGACCTCAGGAGAAGTCAAATCTGTGATATCTTGATCTTGGTCTTCCAGGCTCCTGAACTGTCAGAAATAAATTGCTGTCGTTTAAGCCGGGCAGTCTTTGCTATTTTGTGATGGCAGCCCTAGGACGCTGATACAACCCGCATTTCACAGACAAGGAAACCCGCTTTGCCCAAGCTCACACAGCTTCTTCAGGTCTGCTTGATGCCAAAATCATGCTGGCTCCACTGGACCCACAGTCCGCCCAGCCTCTGCCCACCACATCCAGGGCCTCTGGTAGGAAATAATCAATCTCTTTATTTACAAGTGATTTACAGGTAGAAAACCCAGGTGGGAGGTGGGGCCATGATGGGGCACAGGATGACACTTGGGCTCCAGGAGGTCACTTGTCTGCACGGACGAAGGAGGCAAAGACGCTGTCCTTCCGGCTGAGCAGCTTCTCTGGTGTGTCAAACTCGAGGATGGCGCCACGCTTTAGGACTATTACCAGGTCTGCACTCAGGATGGTGTGCACACGGTGCTGAAAGGAGCAGGAGGGGGCTGGTCAGGGTGGTGGGGGAAGGCTGGGGCAGCCGAGGGCATCCTCCCTGCAGCTTGGAGGAGGAGGAGGCATGTGGCCAGAATGTCCTGGCTCTGTGGTGACTGCCCTTTCTTGAGGTGGATGTGATTCCAACCCTTCCATTCACTAATGACGTCCTCTCCCTTCACCAGGTCTCAGCTCTACCCTAGACTTTATGCTTCAAGTCTCAGAGATCCCCACTCCCCATTTCCTATGGAGATGTGACCCTAACCTAGCTCACTGGGTCTTGGGAAAGGGTGAGGAGGGGGGCTTGGAACTTGAAGAGAGGGGAGGTCTGAGGGATAGCAGGTACAAATCCTCCCCGCTCCAAATCCTGCAATCCAGGGTCCCTGCAAGCCTTCTGGACTCCTTACCCTGCCCTGCCCTGCCCCAGGTTCCCCTCTTGATTACCAGGTCCCACTGGGTGTCCACCCTGCACATCAACGGGCCCCTTACCGCAATGGTGACCACGGTACGGTCTGCGAAGGCCGTCATCACTACCTTCTGGAGGATGTTTTCCTGTCAGGTTGGAGCAGCAGCTGTTGGTTCATCTGGCCAGTGGTTGTGGTCTGGTCTGGCTTTGGGGATGTGGGGCCCAGGGTTGTGGCCCAGCTCCCACCTGACCCCAGCCCTAGTCCCACCTCCTCCCTCTGTCTGGCCCTAGTCCACATAGCACTGACCAGGTTCCTAGCATTCAAGGAGCTCAGCTCTGTGCTTGTGTGTGTGCTATGAGCTTTGTGGGGTGTGCTGTGGTGGGGAACAGGTGTGAAGATGCCGTGGATTTGTGTGCAGCTTGTGTGTATGTGGATCATGAACATGCCCTCGGACTGGAGTCAGAGTTCCCAGCCCTTTGCCTTGTCTGCCACAAATGGCCTTTATGTTCAAGGCAACATCTTGGACTTCAGGGCTACTTTATACAAATTTCCACCTAAGCCACTCACCCTCTCCAAGCCCCCCGCCCCGTGGATGTGCCCAGGACCAACCGTGGCCATGTCGATGGAAGCCGTAGCCTCATCCATGATGAAGATGCTGGTCTTCCTCACAAAGGCCCGTGCCAGGCAGAACAGCTGCCTCTGGCCCTGGCTGAAATTCTCCCCGCCTTCTGTGATGATGGCATCTGAAATCAGCCCCCGGAGAGGAGCAGGGCTGAGTGAATCCTGGGTTGTGAGTAGAGTAAATAGTGTGGCTTGGGGGACGGGGGCTCAGAAATGTCAGTACAGGAGCAAATATGTGAGTGTGTGTGGTGAGAGTACAAGTGTGGAGGGTTGCCGTGCCTCACCCAACAACACAGATGCCACCTGCATGGGTTACAACGAGAAGAGCGAGCACCCTATGGAGTGTGTGCTGCTGGGCCCTGGGCGGTTCTGGGAGGGCTGTGTGCACTGAGCGTGTGCTCCATGTGCGGGGGCCTTGGCGGCGTGATTCTCTGAAGCCAATGCGTGGCCGGCCTCTGCTGCCAAAGGGGCCGCAGCAAATGCAGCGATCGGGGTGGGGCGGTCTCCCAGGAGCCTGCAGGAGCGCCCTGTGCTTGTGATTCCCCACATGGTTCTCTCCTTCTTCTTCCCGGGAGGACTGGGCAGGCAGGTGGACAGGGAAGGGCAGGACTGAGTATCCTGCCATGGGATTGGGGACCTGGACGCTCTGTCTCACAGGGACCCCGACTGACCGTTGTGTGACTCGGGGCAAGTCACTTGACCTCTCTGAGCTCCTCAATGGGGAGAGCGAGGACTAGATGGTCTCTGGGGTCCTGCCAGACCTCAGACTCCAAACTCTGGATAAACCTAAGGCATGAGTTTTCCCTCCCCAGCCCTTTCAGACATCTGGGCGTCTGTTAGTACCCGACCAGCCGCTCAGCTCAGCCAGCAGTAGTTACCGAGGCCTCCTGGCAGTGCCTTCACCACCAGCTTCAGCTGCGCTATCTCCAGGGCCTCCCACAGAGTGCTGTCGGAGCACTTCCGCTCAGGGTCCAGGTTAAATCTGGGGGTGACACGGAAAACCCCGTAGGGAGGGGAGCAAGGTCCTGGCTCCATCCCCAAGGGACTTACAGAGCGTGAGGCTGCTGAAGGGAGCAGTGAGTGAGAACTGATTGACTTGGGGGTCTAGCTGAGAGGTGGGAACTAAGGGGGAGGGGAACTAAGGAGAAAGAGAAGGGCATGGGGGTAAACTCCTCTGAAGAACCAGCTCCAGCGCCTTGCGCTCCTGGCCTTGATGGCCCCTTCTCTTTGTGCCTCAGATTCGATGGATGGAGCTGAGCCAGGCCTGGGTGGGACCTCGGGGTTCACCTGATGGTGCCACTGAAGAGGACGGGGTCCTGCAGGATGATGGAGAGGCGGGAGCGCAGGGTGTGCAGTGGCAGTTTGGCGATGTCGATGCCGTCAATGATGATGCGCCCTGCGTGGAGACCATGCTACAGGTGGGGCACCGTGGCGCTGGGACTGGGGTCCCCATGAGGATGCAGGGGAAGACACTGATTGCCAGGCCTCCTGTGGCATCTGACCACACACCAGGCCTGAGGTTGCATCCGGTGGCTGTGGGGTGCCCGCCATACCACTAACCTTCGAACATGTCCACCATGCGGAAGAAGGCGAGAGAGAAGGAGGACTTCCCACTGCCAGTGCGACCGCAGATCCCAATCTGGAAAGAGAGGAGCAGGTAAGCTATGAGGGCGAGGGCGCTGGGAGCCTGGGAGCGCCAGGAGCCTCTGGTGCTAGCTATGGGGGTGCGTGGGGTGGGAGGTCACAGCGCATCTTCTTGTCCTGGCTTTCTCACCAGCTTCTGCTTGGCCAGGGCTGGGCCTGGGTTTGGACTTGTTTCCTGCAGTGGGTCCAGAGGGGGCTCCCATGGGGACCCGCAAGCAAGTGCAGGTGGAGATGCCCCTCTGCCTGGGCCTGGGTGTGGGCCTGGCTGTGCCTGGTACTTGGCTGCAGGAGAGTTGGGGGCATTAGTGTGTCTCTCTGTGCGTGGGTGTGGCGGGAGGCCTGGGTGGCTGAGGGTGGTGTGCAGGCTGTGTCTGTGCGTCCCACCTTAAACTGGAGCCATCTCTGTCCGCATCGCTTCCTGGCCCTTGGGTACCAACAAAAACGACAATAAAGAACGAATACAGAGACAGAGATAGTGACAGAAAGATGGAAGGAGAGGGCAGTGGCAGAGAGAGCAGAGTGGGAGTGAGGAAGAGGGAATCAGTCAGAGAGGCAGGGCCAGAGGGCCAGATGGGGGTTCCCTCCCCGGGACAAGGGTGGCCTCACACTCTGCCCCTAAGGTCCTGCTCTGAAGCTCAGGGGGCAGTGCCCTGGGACAGTCCGACCATTTGCAGTGGGTTTGAGGGGTGCTGACAAAGCCGCTTTAACCAGGGGAGTCTGAAGTGTCCTCCTGGGTGAGTAAGTGAGGGCAGCAGGAGGAGAAGGGGCGAGGAAGGGAGGGGAGAGGTGGACTGAGCCATGTCAGGTGAGAGTCCTGGGGCTCTGAGTGGGTGTGAGAACCGCAGGACCCTGGAGGGCCCCGAGGTGACTCTGTGGGGTGGCCCACCCTGTGCCCCCCACCCTGACCTTCTGTCCTGGGGAGATGAGGGCGTTGACGTGCTTCAGCACGGGCTTCAGGGAGCTGTCGTAGCGCACACTCAGGTTCTGGATCTGGATCTTCCCTTGGTCCGGCCAGTTCTTAGGGATCAGCGAGGGTGCTGGGGGCCGGGCTGGGGGTCAGCGACCAGGCAAGGGCCACAGCTGGTATCCAGGAATACCCTACCCCCCAGGCTCCCTCCTGGTCCCCTCCACCCAAACACAGCCCTCTTCCTGGCCCTCTACCCAGAAGTCCTCCTGCACCCCTCACCCAGCAGCCCCTCATAGCTCTCTGCCTCCGTTTTCAGGAGCCCGTGGATGCGTTTCACAGCCCCCAGCTGGATCTCCATGTCCGCCAAGTTCCTCACCATCCAGTTGAGGTAGTTGGAGACCTGTGGGGAGTGAGCCAGCCACAGTCAGTGACCACGTGATCTGTCCCTGGCCACCAGGATGCTCTTCTTATGGCTGCCCACTGGCTGGCTGTTTAGGTGGCCCTTCCCAGGGAGTTCCTTACCCACCATCTGTCTAGGGCCTGGGCTCTCCTGCCTGCATGGTCCCTCTGGCATCAGACTCAGAGCAGCTTGGGATAAGGCTGGGGGTGTCTCATTTGGGAGAGGTGCCCCTGGGATTCCCTGAGAGAGGTTTCTGATCCCTCCCCTGACCTAGCCGCTGCCACTCACCATTAGGGCGTAGGTGAGGCCCAGGCCCACTAGGCCGGCAGAGAGCCCCCTGTGCAGGGAGTTGGAGATGGAGGTCACGGCCGCGATGAGGACCACACATGCACCAATGTACTCCTGTGGAGGGATGGGGCTGGCTTGGGCCCTCAGGGGCTGAAGTCACAGTGACCTCCCCCCTTCCCTTCAGAACAGAGAGAAGCTCAGCTGAGACTCAACCCCAGCCCCAAACTCAGGTAAATGTCAGCACGCACAGGAGGCTTGTGGAGGCTGCAGCCCCAGGAGACAGAGTGCACACAGCTCTGCTCCCCCTGCTCCCCAGTCACCTGCACACATGTCTCACCAGCTGGCCCACACTTGTACACACATAAGTATCATATGACCCACTTCAGGCACACACACTCATCACAGTTAAACACACACCTATTCTCGCTATTTGCACCTCAGATTTGCAGTCCCCAGGCAATAACACGGAGAAGAGGGGGCTCCGGTCAGACACCGGGAGGACCACCAGGAGGCCTCGGTGCCCCCCTCCCCTCCATGCACACATGAGCTGGTGGTATTCCACACTCTTCCCACCCTCCGGTCCATAATTTGGCCCTTGCTCTGCAGAGCTCCACACCCCTATCAGAACCCCTGTCCTGGGGCCCGGGGTGGGGGTGGGTGGCACTTGCCATGCGGACTTCTAGCCATCTGTTGGCAGCCGTGAGGAAGAGGGAGGCGATGTTGTTAGAGTCTGTGTATTCGAGGAGCTTCTGCTGGAACCGGGACTCGTACCTGGAGGGAGGAGGATGGTCTGAGAATAATTTGGTCCATGTAGCCTGTGGGAACCTGCCCTGATGCTCTAGGGTAGATGAGACCTCTCTGTACAAGGAACTCTGGAGGCTTCTTTGCTGCCCTCGTGCTCTCATCACTTCTCTCCTGGGGTTACTACATGTGGGTCTGCCTCCTCTTTCTGACCAGCCTGGGCTCCTGGCATCACTCAGACCTGGCTGGCTTGGGCACTTGTTTGATAATGAATGACAGAATGAATGAAAGTGGCTTCAACACTGGTCCCAGGGACAAGTGAGGGACTCAGAGGGGCTCCAGACAAGCCTTGGTGGGCATTGGCTTTGCATTCTGGAAGGTGTTTGTTCTGCTTCGATGACTTCTGGGTGGAGGCCTGTGAACTCTGTGTGAGGAGAGTAAAGCGAGTCTCTGAGGCGAGGAGCGGGCATTTGCACAGCACACGTGGATGTGTGTGGGGGGATGTGGCTAAGCGGGTGCGAACCCTACACCTGCAGGGCTTGATCAAGTGCGTGTGCAAGATGTGTATGTGAGAGTGCTGGTGTGCGCGACGGGAGAGTCCTCGGGGTATGTGACCGTCTGCAGGATGAGTGTGTGAGGGAGTGTGAGCTGCTGGGGCAGGTGTGTGATGGTGGAAAGAGCCCCAGCTTTGGGGCCATGTGGACCCAGGTTGGAGCCCAGCCCACTTCTTACTGGCTGTGTGTGTGGACTGAGACTCAGTTTCCGCATCAGATGGTAATAGTTCCTACAGGGACTGCCACAGCCTCTGAGGCCAACACCGAGCCTAGTGCTGGGTACTCCTGAAAGGTTTTTCTGGGGAAAAGCAGGACCTCCTAGAAAAACCAGGTCAGACAGGTCTGGGTTCCAAGTCTAGCTAGCACCAGCGCTCACTGACCACTGGTTCCTCAGCTTCTAAATGGGCCTCTCCTCTTCATTTCAGTAGGGGGCTGCAGTTTCTGTGGTGTAGAGTTACTGCTATTGCAACACTTAATGCAGGGCCTGGCACTTAGCTAGTGTGCAATCGATAAATGCTACTCAGCTTTCAACAGGGTGGGCTGCTGGGCAAAAGCCAATGAATTAAACACATCCAAGGGATGATTATAAAGTTATTCATTCATTTATTTAAAAACCATCCACTGTGTGAGTGCAATGCGGGGGAGGCCTCGCTGGGTAGCAGTTCCCCTGGCCAACCACGGGCTTGGTCTGGGGCTGGTTACAGGACGCTGGGATTTACCCGGATCCTGCTGAGAGGGTCTGGCTACCCTAAGCCCAGCCTGAAGCCTTCAGGACACCAGCTAGAAGGCAGACATCACCAATATCTAGAATAGAGGTTAGGCCCGGGGGGTGTCGAGGGGTCTGGAAGTTGAAGGAACTGGAAAAGCTCAGGCTTGAGAAGGGGGCAGGGAGGAGACCTTGGAGTCACGTGCCAGGCTCCAAGGAGCCCTGGATGGGAGACAGCGCAACCTTGCAGGGGGCAGGGGATGACCAGGGGGCAGAGCCAAGACCGGAGTGGCACTCCGTTTTACTCAGACAAGATCCCTAAGAGGCTGTCGTCTCACTGGCCCCAGATGTCCCAGGGTGTGGACACCAGGGACCCGGGCATCTCTCCCAGGGCTGCAGCTGGACTTTGGGGGATAGGGGAGGAGATGTAACCTCCTTGGACCCTCCCAGCTTGTCCCTGGGCCCTAGGGTTACTCCTGGACACAGGGCTTGGTGTCGCAGGGCTCCCGTCACACCCTGCACAGCTATGCCATCCTAAAAATAACCTGGATTCACTTTCTGGTTGAGGCTTAAATACCAGAGCCCAACTATCTGGGTCAGGGGTATCTGACCTGTCTGGCTAGAGGAGAGATGCACTAATATATCAGTCAGAGATGAATATAACAGCCCCCACCCCCCACTCCCTAGGCAGCCTCAATGTTCCCATCCAGCCCAACATCACAACTCAGGATGGCAAGACGATGGCAGGGGCACTGACGTTTTCAGGGCATTCCTCCAGGCTGGTGAATTCTGTCCACCCTTTGAGTCCTAGCTCCACTGCTACCTCCTCTGTGAAGCCTTCCATGACTGCCCGCCCCTTGTGTGCTCCCACAGCGTGTGTCCTGCCAGGCACTTTCAGAGTACCTGTCACATGGGTTTGTCCTGGCCTGCTCCAAGTCTGGACTCTAAGTGCCTCCAGGTCAAGGGCTCATCGGACTCACCTCTTTTCTAGTGCCTGGCACGGGGCTTAGCACATGGTGCATGCTCAGTAAAGGTTGTTGAATGAATGAGCAGATTCAAGCCTGCGCTTTGAGGGGCCTTACACTGAACAGGAATATACGCTTTTTGAGTCTCAATTTCCTTGTCTGAGAAATGGGAATAATCACTGTCACTACCTTGGATTGCAGGGCAGAATGAATGAGATGGGCATGGGAAGAAGTCAGCGGTGTTTGGCTTATAGGAGATACATGCCATTGACCGTGAATCTAACCCATGATCCTTTAGTGTGCAGGCTGATGCGCTATCTACTGAACAACACTGGTCAGAGCTAGGAGATTCTCAAAGATGGCCTCCTACTTGCCCATATGACATAAGGTCCTTTCTACATTGATATGTGAGTACTTGTCCCAGCCTTGTTTGTTCTGAAATTCTGCCTTAGGTCATAGGGGGCCTTGGGCTTGGCTGTGGGGCTGAGGTTTTTCTCTCTGGATCATATGGTGGAGCCCACCTGCCCTGACCCTCTGGGGGACATGATCTGGGCCTTGAGGTTTGAGGAGGGGTTTGGAGATGTATGCCCTGGGCCTTCCTAAGTGGAGCCCTGAGAACTGAATCTCATAACCTGTGACCTGGGCCTTTCCCCCCAACTCCCCAGCCACCCTATCCCACTCCCCTGGGGTGAATCTAGTACCTGAAGGCCCGGATGGTGATGAGGCCTTCCACAGTTTCAGCAAAGTGCGAGAGGAGCGGGAGCTGGGTGGTGTCATCTAGCTGCTGCAGGTCCCTGTGCCCGGGAGCAGAACGGGATGGTTAAGAGGGCAGGCTCCGGGTTCAGCCTGGGTCTGCATCCGAGCTCCACCCCTTTGACCGTGTGGGCAAATGGCTTTGCCTCTCTAGATCTCTGTCTCTCACCAGTCCATGGTACCACCCCATGAAGCAGCTGCGAGGACTGGACAGCTCGTGTAAGTAAGTGCTTAGCCAGCATGCTGGCACAGTCAGTGCTATCCTGGGCATCACTGACCCCTCCTCTACATCTCTGTCCCTGTGCTTCTGCTGCATAGCCTCTCTCTGCAGGGAGGCTGGGCAGGCACGGTTAGTTCCCTTCCACAGGTGAACAACCTGAACCCGAGACAGCTGCTCGAAGGAACAGAAAGGCAACCCGGAAGCTTCCAGTCCCTCCCCAATAACCACAATAGATTTCAGCACATCACAGGTCAGGTCAGACTCTAAAGAGCTCCTAGAGGGGGAAAGACCAGCAGTTTCCATGGAAACAGCATTGCTCCTGCCCTCCACAGCTGCACCTTGACAGGCTGTGATGCAGAAAGCAGCTTTCCTGGACAAACCGTCTCCAGGGCCACAGTGGGTGCTAGGGGAACAGGGCAGTTACCCTGACAGAGGAAATGCACTTTGTAAAACAGCTTGTAGTGTTTAAACAGCCACCATGTTTTGTGAATGTCAATGTACTGTGGATACATTGTGGGGACCAGGGGATTCTGGACCAAACAGGCAAAACGCAATTTATACAAGTCTTGATCCTTTGGTCAGGGTAATTGAGGCCAAAATGTACCTAAATTTAATTATTATTAAATTATTATTAAGTTTTTAACCAACTTTCGCACTTGGGAAAGGTTCTTAATCTTTCTCACCGTAACTCACAGTAAGAAATACATTTTATATCATAACACACTCCTATGCCACCAACACAAAGCTTCCATAGAGCAAAACTTACTGTTACTATGTGAATACGGTCTGATATTTTCCATTTTATTTATTTTCTTTTTAAATGCTGGTTATAATCTATGATACTGATTTCATGATCCATGGCTAGGTTGTAACTGGCATCTTGAGAAACGCTGGCCTAGAGGTTCTTTAAAATTGTCCCTACGATTCTTTGAATGTAGGAGTTAAACAAAGTCGTTCCCAGAAAAGATTCCTAGGGAATGTTCTGAGAAAATTTTGAGGAGGAAAGAGGTGTGCGTGGCTCCAAGGCCCTGAGGGCAAATGTGATCATGAGGCTGGTGGTGAGTGACTCCCTGGTGAGGAGGCTCCTGACCCATGCGGCTGGGATGTGTGGTTGCCATAACACCCCTCACATCAGGTGCCCTCTGACTTCACGCATCAGCAATCTGCCTGGTCATGGGACTCATACAACCCTCCTGAGATGCGTTCTGGCAAAATGAATGAAGGACATAAGCACGCACATACCCTCCCAACCTGGCAGTTCCATTCCTGACCATAGCTCCCAAGGAAACAATCCAGGTATTAGCTGCAGCTTATGTGCTGACACAGGCTTACATGAGGAGAGTGGAATACGAATACTTCATTTCCTTCATGTCTATTTTCCTTTTCATGAGGAACAAGACTCTACTACTTTTATGATAAAGACTAACAAGAGTACCAAACTGCCTGTTGCAAAGCACCTCCCCACCCCAACCTCGGAGGTTGACAAATGATGCCATCACCTGGATGCCACCCGGAAGTACTTCTGGATGAAGTAGCACACGATGGCCAGGGGCAGGAGGGCCACGAGGAACACTGGTGTGACGTAGGAGATGACGGCCAGGGCTGAGACACAGAGCAGGGTGGAGCGGCTCAGGCACTCCAGCGTGGATGGGATGTGCTGAGGGTGGGAGGGGAGAGAGGTAGTGTTTCCATATTTGATGATGTTCACTGTATTACTTGCTGCCAGACTTTGCTCTCTCACACTATTACAGGTACACGTCTTATCTCTCCAGCTACCTGTGAGCTCCCTGAGGGCAGGAGGCGAGGCTTTGCCTTGTCACTATCTAGTACAATTGTAAATAAAGAGCACAGGCTGAATCAAAATTCTCCACAAAGTCACCTTGGCCCAGCCAGTGTGGCTCAGTGGTTGAGCATCGACCTATGAACCAGGGAGTCATGGTTAGATTCCTGGTCAGGGCATATGCCTGGATTTCGGGCTCCTTCCGCAGTGTGGGGTGTGTAGGAGACAGCCAGTCAATGATTCTTTTTCACCATTGATGTTTCTATCTCTCCCTCTCCCTTCCTCTCTAAATCAATAAAAAGATATATTTTTAAAAAATCAGTCTCCTTGATTTGGAATATGTTGGAACCTTCCTAGCATGAGCCAGGGGGCTCCTGGATGGAAGCCAACCAGATGTGATTTCCCTCAGCTTTGTTATGAGGGCCTCACAGAGGGGTGTGGGCAGCATTATAAACGGATTGGGGCCCACTGAGTTCCTCCCCCAGGGCCCCGGTCACTGGATCTGGGGAAGCCAGCAACAGACAGGGGCTTGGCTTCTCTCCAAACTGGAGGACTGGGTCACAGTCCTGTGTACCTGGTCGATGGTATTACAATCAGATGAAAATCTGTTCAGGATGCTTCCGAGGGGCGTGGTCTCAAAAAACCTAAGAGGCAACCAGAGGAAGTTACTCATTTGTTTACTGATTTCTTTTCTGTTTATTGAGTGAGGGTAGTTATTTCTTTCATTTTGGTGTCTCTGGAGTCATCCCTGGGTCTAACCTTTGCAGGTCTGTAGACATCTGGCCTGAGTCCCTGAGAATTCCCACAGCAGCCCAAAGGGGTGCTGCCCCCTCGCTGGCCCCTCTTACTATCAAGCCCACGTGTGACCACTGCCACCTTCCTCAGCTGCTCCCCAGGCCTGACTCACTCAGCAGCTATCCTCCCCGGGACATAGAGTCCTCTCCAAGGGACAACCAGTCAGGAGAACAGGGCCCTGGGGACACCCTGTCAGCTGGCTGACCCTGCAAGGCCACTCTGTCTGTCATCACTTAAGCTGTGACACAGAGCTGGCCTAACCCAACTAGAGCATTTCAGACCCCCCAGATATGAGACAAATAGAGGGTAAATAAACTTTGAGGCCATCTCTCTGGGCCACAGAGAGGCTGAAAAGTAAATAATGGAGTCAGGTGGTAAGGTCTGGCATTGGCAAGGGTGGGGCCAGATGACCTGTTGGCCTGTTGAGTCTTAAGCCGAATTGGCTAGCCAGCTGGGGAGTGACTTCTTTTATACCAAGTGGGCTTTAGGGTTTTTATCCAGGTCATTACAGAAGATGGGAGCAGCTACACCATGTACCCAGTGTCAGAACCCGCAGTCTGGCAGAGGGAGCACAGACAGGAGGAGAGCTGAACCCGTGGTTGGAGACAGGCAGATAGCACCAGCCTAGGGAAGGGAAACCAACATTTACGCAGAGCCTGCAGACCCTCACTTTGGAAGACTGTTGCGACAATCAGATGAGTTAGCCATATAAAATGCCTAGCACTGTGTCTGGCTGAATAAATGCCCATTTCCTTCTGTTTTCTGAATTGAGGAAGGCACTTTTACGAACACTTGAGGCTCCCTGAGACATGCCCAACAGCTTGTGACAGAGATTATATATCCCCATTTTAAAGATGGGACGACTGAGGCCTACATAATAATGACTTGCCCACAGCCCCAGCGTGGTGGGGGAGAGGGGTACCTCATGGGAGCCAGGATGATCTGGTTCAGCAGGCTGCGATGCAACTTCTTGGCCACCTTCAGCCCCGTCCACTCTACCGTGACAGATGTGACCAGGCAGAGCATGATGCCCAGGCTGCAGAGCACCGTGAACACCATGGCGTAGACAGTCTGGTCAAGGGAGCATTCCTGGGCCAGGCAGAAAATGAGGCAGAGTTCTGGGGGTGTCCATGGCTCGGCCCCCTCAACCCCCCTCCCCCGCCCCGGCCCTTGCCCTGGGGCTGCTGGCCCCACCTGGCTGAGGGAGCAGTTCCTGGCCACAGGGCTCAGAGTCAGGGCACTGTCCGTCCACTTGGCCAGCCAGTAGTCAATGGCCACCAAGACCATGTGCTTGAGCAGCTGGGAGAAGACGAGCAGCGACAAGAGCAGGATGCCAGCGGACGACAAATACTTGGCGCAGGCTCTCCAGGGGATCTTGGCGCGTTGGTGCAGCACCGACGACAGGTTGTCCTCCTCCTCACTCTCAGCTGCCTCCTCTGCAGGCCACAAGAACCCACCCTGTGGCTTCACATTTCACAGTTCTCTGAGGGTGGAGCAGGGGGGCATGTTCTCCCCATTTACAGATGGGAAGACTCAGGCACAGAGAGGGGAAAGGGTAAAATCAAAGGCATGCTACCTTTCCACCCTCAGGACCTCAAACCTTAGGGAATGATTAGACCTCAGGCCATGATTTCACTCCCAGTCCCACTGTCTGTACCTTCCTCCTCTTCCTCATCCTGTAGGAGGCCATCTCTCGAGGACATGGCCCGGGGCAGGCCCTGGGGTGGCTCTGGGACTTTTCTCTCCACGATGGTCTCCTGAAAGAAAAATGGGGCCTGGCTAATGTCCTCAGGTGTGCAGAGGGGAAAAGAGAGGATAGGGGGCAACCACCCCTGGTAATGAACAGTATCAATTTCCAGGTTGCCCCTGCCTCTAGAAAGGTCCAGATGGACACATGTTTGTACTGCCTTCTCTCTCTCTCTCTCTGTCTTTTTAAAAAAGTATTCTTTATTGTTGAAAGTATTACATATATCCCTTTTTATCCCCCATTAACTGCATGGGGGACAGCCCTCCCACCCCCACCTCCCGTACCGCCTTCTCCATCAGCTAACAACTCCCCAAAGTCCTTGGGGGTGATACTTCTCCCCTATTTTTAGTCTCTGTGATATGGGAGGGCAGGCAATTTTCCCTGGCTCCAGGGGTGAGCATATGACACTGTATGGGCCAATCCTCACAATCCACATCCTTGACCACAATGATTTTTCAGAGGTGGACACATGACCAAAGTGGACCAATGAGTGTCAGCCCTGGGACTTTTGCTAAACAATCCTGAAAGAGACACTCTTTCTGACAGTTGTTGATCTGTGAGAAGGGAAACCTGAAACTGCCAATGGCCCTCACAGCTACCATGGGAATGAAGCCAATTTGAGGGGAGCAGAGCCAAGGGATGGAGAAAAACAGATCCCTGGTAACATTGTTTACCTGCCTGGATCCAGCTCTATCTGCAGTTATGTTGCCCTGGACTTTCTGGTTTCATGAGTCAATAATCCTTAATCCCCCCCTTTTTTTTCTTTGCTTAGTCAGTTTGAATTGATTTTTCTGAAAATCTGTAAAGTAAATGGCTATCTCAGGTATCTGACTATCTCAGGATAAGGGGAGGGCATCTTCCTGATTCTGCCTTGGGTAGTGGGCACAGATACTGTTCATTCATCCTCTGATAGGGGCAAGTTTATACTCTGCTCTCACATCTGTCCTTTGGGGGGTTTCCTGGGACCAGAGAGGGCAGGAAGGCCTTTATGAGGTTAGGTCTAGCAGAACCTTCTCAGGCGGTGGCTGCTTGGTCCAAGGATATACCCACCTTCTCCAGCTCCTGGTCCTGCCGGTTCATGAGTGTCTTCCAGTGCTCAAAGAGCTGGCACTCAGACCTCTGGAAGTCCTTGAGCGTGCCCTCCCTCTGGATGGTGCCATCCTTCATGGCGATGATCTGGAAAGGCAGTAACAAACCCTGCTGAGGGCTGGCTGGGGATATGGAGTGGAGGTCACACTCCACCTGGCTGAGGAGTCAGAGGTGGCTATATACATCCTTTTCCCACCACAAATGGCCTCTGGTTGCCCACTGCAGCAAGCTGGTAATGATAACCTACCCTTACCAATACACTCCCAGGATTTAGGGTTTGGTACATCTGGGGGGTAATTCTCAATGGTTGCCCGTGGTTGATAGGAGGTTTGCAGAGCAACTTCCTGCATCCTGGTCAAGCTGCCTGGTTATCTGCAAGGCAGCTGTAGCAGCTGTTTTTGTACACTTAGTGGGCTCATTGCACTCTATCCTTAGCTCCTGCTGAAGGCAGATCTGAGAGGTTCTGCCAGCTTTGGCAAAGCACCTGTTGGCTTAAATGTGTGACCATGCCTCTTTGAAATCAGTAAAACTTATTTTGTTTGTGATACTCAGTGTTTCACACTCATGTGGACTTGTGACTAATTTAGACACCTACCCCTGCTCCTTTCACCCCCAAACACCTCCTGGGGGTTTAGGGAGGGCTGCCAGGAGTCCTATCCACTGATCCTCCGAGAAAGCAGGCACCGCCATGCCTCCTTTCTTTGGATTAAGGATTGTCCTGCAATCTTGTTAAGGTCACCATGGAAACTCAGACATGAACCTGCACCTGTTTTAATAGCTTTTTCTTTTTGTAATTTGGACTCTCTCCCCTTTTTCATAGTGGAGGGAGGGTCTTGGTACATGTAGAAGGGAGACTTATTTAGGGAGGATTGGAAGGGCCAATTGGCACAGGCAGACCTGATGCTTAGGGACAACCTCAGTTTTCAGGGGCAACTCTGAGTAGGGTTTAGGCAAGGCCCAGGTGTCGAAAGTCATGTGATTTCCATCTTAAAAACTGTTTTCCAATGAGTTAAAAAGAAACTACGTGTAGATGTGGAGGGGAATGTGGATTGAGTTAAATGTGGGGTTTACAAAATTGCATTCCACTGATAACATGGAAGTTCCTGTTACTATTGCTATCGTTTGTTTCCAGGCGGGAAAACGAAGGCACACAGAGGGGAAAGAGTAAAATCAACCTGAATCTGACCCACCAGATGGCAGGAAGCTGGCTTTCCCATCCCGTGGGCACCCCAAAGGCCAGGGGTATGAAGTATTGAACTGAGCAGGATGCGGAAGGTAGAAACTGAGTGTCTACTTCCTGAGACTGCTCAGTGCTAGCCCTTGTGGTACCCAGGCCAGGATGGGAAGGCCTGCAGCTCCAAGTGATAGCAAACCCTTGGGCTGTGCAGGTCTCCCTGATCTGCCCAGTCTGCATGAAGCCATCCAGTGCTGATCTCTTCTGCTGGGTGGCCCTCAGACACTGCTATGAGGCATCACATTAACTTCCTGGAAGATGCCAGACTGCCTCTCCCACCTCAGCCCCCCGCAGCGTGGTGTCCCTGTGGCCCCTCACCCAATCGGCATGCGGCAGGTATTGTAGTTTGTGGGTCACTAGGACCACTGTCCTCTTATCATCTCTGAGGAGCTCGAGGATCCCGGCCTGCATCAGGTGGTCACTCAGATGGACATCCAGAGCTGAGAAGGGGTCATCCTGGACAGACAGGAGAAGGTAGGGGCAAGTGTAAAAGGAGGGGGTGACAGTGAGTGCAAAACCCAGCACAGTTATATCAGCTGTGGTCTAGGGACTAATTATCTGCACCTTTGAGGCCAGTGGTTTTTCAGCAATATAACAGTTATTCTCATGAGGACAATGCACCTCAGCTCTCTGGGCCTCAGTTGCTTCATCTTAAAATGGGGCTGTTATCAGTTATCATTCTCAAACAGTAGTTCCCCATAGGCTATGAAGTCTGAATCCTTAGCATGGGAATCCAGGCCCTTTACAACCTGCTCAGTCTTCTTTTCACTGCTCATCTGTCTTGCCCAAGTTCTCTACACTTCAGGAAACTTGCGATTCCAGGCCTTTGTCTACACTGTTCCCTCTGCCTGGAGTCTGATGTGCCTTTTGTCTGCCTGGCGAACTCCTACTCATCCTTCAGTGTTCCACCCAAGCACTGGCTCTTCCTGTGTCCTTTCCTGACCCCACACCTAGCCTTCCCTCCTCTCTGTTCCAGCGATACCCTGCCCAAAGCCAGATCTGATAGTTATATACGTGAGGCCCCTAAGAACTGAGACTCTCTTCCCCCACTTCCCCCCAACCCCCCCAAAAGAATTCTGAGCCCTAACTGGTTTGGCTCAGTGGATAGAGCATCGGCCTGCAGACTGAAGGGTCCCAGGTTCTATTCCGGTCAAGGGCATGTACTTGGTTGCGGGCACATCCCCAGTAGGGGGTGTGGAGGAGGCAGCTGATCGATGTTTCTCTCTCATCGATGTTTCTACTCTATCCCTCTCCCTTCCTCTCTGTAAAAAAATCAATAAAATATATTCTTTAAAAAAAGATAAGAATTTATTATCTGAATTAAAAAGAAAAAGAAAAAGAATACAGAGACTTCCTTGTACCTGGTATAGAGTAGTACCTTAATAAAGTTTGCTGAAATCAACTAAAATATCCACTTTACTTCTCTCTAACAAGGTTGTTTAAAGTTCACATGGGATCCTGAATGAGCCAGGACTTTGTGAAGTGCTGCACATGAGTCAGTTACAGACTGTGAACCTTACATAATGACATGTGTGTAGTAGGGAGTGTTTATGTGTGTTGTGGAGAAGAGAGAGTAAAGCTGGGATTAGAGATCTGAGGTTCCTCTTCCAATTCTCTCTCTAAATGGCTCCTCTTTCCTTTTTAAGTGGTCCTGTTTAAGTGACCCACACTGCAAGGTCCTCCTCCAGGAAGCCTTCCCTGATGACTCTACTCCTCACAGTCGTCTTCCTGGACAAGGCTCCGCATAGTTGCCACACAATTTGACTCTCAGCTGGGCTGTGGTTCTTGAGTATAGGTGAGCTCTGCCTCCCTGTCTGCGCCTTTGAGGCCAGTGGTTTTTCAGCATCAACTAAGGCATCTAACAAAGAACATGGCATGAAGTAGGACACGGATAGCTAGTAAGTTTAATCCCATGTCTAGCAGTTACCCAGAGTACTGTGTTGAGAAGGATTCCGAGGACAAATTAAGTTTCTGTGGGGAAAAATTCTGTGATCAACTAGCAATGTCTGCTGTGGGCACAAGATGGGAAGTGGCAGCACACACTCAATGTCCTAGTCATTATCATAGTCAGGCTAAGTAAGTACTGATAGGTTGGGCCAGGCATCCTCAAACTATGGCCCGCAGGCCACATGTGGCCTGCTGAGGATATTTATCCGGCCTACCAGGTATTTTTGCTGCTGCTGCCTATCCTGCTTAAAATAAGATATGTACAGTGTGCATAGGAACATGTTCATAGTTTTTTTTAAAACTATAGTCAGGCCCTCCAACGGTCTGAGGGACAGTGAACTGGCCCAATATTTAAAAAGTTTGAGGACCCCTGGCTTTCCTACAGAGAAGTGGCCTCTCACTACTACTTGTCTTCCCTCATGGCTACTGCAGAGCTCAGTGTGAAGTCCACAGTGGGTTACTTGCACTATCCTTATCTCAGTTTCCCCATTAATAAGATGAATAAGTAATATCTCTGGCAGGAGAAGTTTGCTCCTGAAGATGGAGGTAGTTGATGATGGGGGGGGATGTGGGGGAGGGGGAGCAATGAGCCAGGGAGGCAAGCCAGACATGAGGGCCCCTAGGGAGGTGCTGGCTGATGCACTCACCAGGAAGACGACGTGGGTATGCTGGTAGAGGGCTCGGGCCACGCTGATTCGCTGGCGCTGACCACCAGACAGGTTGATGCCCTGTCACCAAAGGGGAGGAAAGGTCATGCCCTCATAGCCCTCAGGAGAGACTGTCCTGGCACCTACTCAATTGTGAGCTCTCTGGGATAGAGGCCTGGCTCCGTCCATCTCTTTGTCCCCCATCACTTTGCAGAGAGAAGGCACTTGTATATGTTCACTGAATTCAGTGGGAAGTGGGGAATATAATCTCCAAGTCCTTGATGAGTCACCATGTTGGTGCTAGGGACCATCTGACCCGTGAAAACCAAGGCAGAGGATGTAGGGGTTTCATCATATGCAAGGAGGACGGCCCCTGGAGAATCCTGTTGTCTAAGCTGTGGAGGAGGGGCCCGCCTGGAGAGTGAACAGAAAGCACAACCCTAAGCCTAGCACAGTGCTGTGGGAGCTCCCAGTACATCCCCGGGGCCTGAACGAAGGAGATGTCAGTCACCTCCAGCCTGGGAAGGTGGTAAGCTTTCTGCACCAAGCAGGGCTGGAAACTTGCCATGGACGGCCCCCAGCCTCAGTTCAAGGAGATCATTTGACCCCATTGCAGGAAGCTCTGCAGGCTTCACCCTCTCTCATTTCCCAGGTACCTGCTCTCCATGACAAGGGTCTGGGGCCTGGTGGTGATGGGTGGGGAGTAGGGGAGGTTGGGGTCCCCAGTTTTGAGAAAAACCTCTTGGAGGCTCTACTAACCCGTTCCCCAATCTGGGTCTGGTCTCCATGGGGCAGGATGTCGATGTCCGGCTGCAAGGAGCAGGCTTCGATGACCATCTTGTACCTGGAGTGGGGTGGGGCGGGGACACAGCTGCTCAGCCTGACCAGCGTGGGGCCTGAGCACTAGCAGAGGGTCATTAGCCTCCAGGCAGCTGTGCCAGGGTGAGCAATGGCTTTAATGGGTCTCCTGCTTGGGTGCAAGCAAACACCATGTGAGCTTAAAAACAGCTGAGGGCAGCATGCTACACGGGCTTGGAGCAAGTTAAATATTTGAAGGATGGAATTAGATGGCAGCAAATGTGCCGCATAAGTGACAAGAGAGGGCCCAGGGTCCCTGTGCAGTGGGTAAAGTGACAGTCAGAGCCCACGCTTGGGGCGCTGCCAGGGAAGATGACTGCTGGTTGGTTTAGGCAGTAGTGATAATGGCTGGTCAAATATTTGCCCAGCCTGCTCCTCTCATACTTCTCGGGCTAGCTCTTCACCTGGCAGGTGCCAGCCAGGGTGCACAGAGGAGGCATCAGAGTGTCTGGGTGACATGCCCTTGGGTATCAGGCAGCCTTGGATTTGAGACCCATTTCGCCACTTAGTGGCTGGGTGGCCGTGGGCCAGTTATTAGGCTTTCTGAGCCTTGGTTTCCTCACCTGCAAAATAAGAATGCAAACGGCACCTGCCTGCTCGGGTTGCTGTGAGCATTAGAGGAAGTCACGTGTACAAAGAACGTGGCACTGGGTCTGGTAAGAGCTCAATCAATGTCAGTGGTTATTAGTCACTGGAGGGGAAAGAGTGCACAGGCTGAGGAGCGGGGCGGGGGGGGGGGGAGGGTTAGGGGGTAGGGAATCATGAGCACAGGGACTCCTGGGGGGCTGGGTCAGCCTTCCCACCAGCCACAGGAGGGGGCAGCAGGGCTCCCGCACCTCCCTGGCCGCCCGCCCTCTCACACGGGAGCTGGGCTGCCTGGTGCCCGGGCACATCTAAAT
>PVJC01030521.1:0-21170 GCA_004026665.1 Murina feae | reverse complement strand
TTCAGCCACATGCACACACATACATACAATCTCACGTCTCTTTTGTACACATTGAATAATGTTATTTGAAAATTCTCAGTTCAGGAAAAAAAGAACCCTGAAAGACAAAAACCTACAGCTAGTCTGTCATCTCTCTACTGTCTTTTCCTTTGACACTTATGAGTAAGCCAAGGATATTTCTTCTTGTGAATTTCACTCATTGATATACTTATGAATACCAACCAATCATGATGAAATGCCAAGAGACACAGATGAAAAGCAAACGCTTAGCCTAGACTTCAGATCACACTTGTTGAGTTCAACAATGCTCTCACAAAATCTATTTTCAAAATCAATGTAATTGAAAAACATCAAGGTCTCTGCATGACTTTAATAGAAGCCAATCTTTACATAAAAATGAATCATGTTGTAAAGAAAATTGTGAGGTAATTAGTTTTTCTGAAATGCAAGGAAATAGTTATTCAGAAGAGTTTAAATCTAAAAAAAATAGACTTTTCTCCCAGTATTTCATCTTTTAAGCAAGGAATGCATCCAAAACCAGGCTTCAAATAACTTTCAATACTTCTAAAACAAACTATGGGGACCCACCTTGAAGAAATCCCTATTTGGATAAATTGAATATCTCATAACGGTTCTGGTATCCATTCCCTTACCTGCAGGTAAATCTTCAGACTTTGATGTAAGAATGTAAAAGTGAAAAACATAGTCGTAGGGTGTGTGGTTGTTTCTTTTTCAGTTCTTATCATGATCATATGCTTCTTAATACCACTTTCTTAATATATGTATCTCCCTGATATGTTAAGGAAAATAAAATTAGTCCATCCGTGTTGGACACGGTAGAAAAAAAATAGTTGAGTTTAGTTACCACCTTCCTATCAACAAATGCACACCAGTAAGTATTTGAAGCCTGGACTATAGAAAATGTCATGATTGCCTGGATGGCCCCTCTATTAAATGTCATTGTTAGCATTTGGATTAAGTTTTGTTGTTGCTGCTTTTGTTTTGTTTTTTGGGGGGTTTTTTTTTTGGACTATTAGAAACAGAGTTAATATATTTGTACTGCCAATGTATACAGATTTTCTCTTTGACCTTTAATTTCTTTAATTTTATATTGTAAGGATAATCAATAGCAAAAGCAAACATTTTTCACCATATGCCAGGACTATCACTATAATCTCTGTTCAAATCCCAGTCTCTTGATTCTCCTTCTATTTATATCTTCCTTTCTATTTACATTTTCAAATACCATCCTTCCTGACCTTATTGCTTCATGCTTCAACCTCAGTAATTAATTCCAATTCCTGTCTCTCCATTTCATCCCTCTTGTATGATTGAAAAAATAATAAATCTTGTCACTGGTTTTCACTGAATATCACATGAACTAACAGTGATGAAAATAAATCTTCAATATGTGTATGACTTGAAAGTCGAGGTTAGAGTGTGTTCTCAGAACTTGGACTTTGGGGAAAAGGTATGCTCAGGATGTTGGGTTATACTTATTCCAAGCAGGTGCACATAGAGATTCGTTCTCTCCTTCTGCTTTATTTTCCATTTCTCCCCCATATCAGACAAGTAGCCATTTTCCAAATGCCTCTGTACAATGTGAATTTTGAGATTTCAACTCTTTTAATTTATACTTAGTTCACATATGCTCGGTATTACTTTTTTCAGGCTTTTATTTTCACATTTCAGGGGGATTTTCTTCTTATTTTATGTCTCCTAATTTATTGTCCATTAAAATACACAGTGGGGCAAAAGTGGGCTTACAGTTGTTCATAGGGAAAATAATAAATACTATAAGAATCAACACTGCCCTTTGCATACTCACAGCTGTGGATCTACTTTTGCCCCACTCTGTATTCGCAATGAGAGTATCTTTAGAAAATGTACCTTTGATGTATAACCACCGCTCAAAAAGAACTTATTTTGCCATTTTTTATATAATTATTATCCACTTATTGCTTATTTGGTTACTGATTTTTTTTCTTAATCTCAAGACATTCGCAGTTTAATGGCAAACATAACTAAAAAGAGCAAACCTCCAAAAATGCACAGAAGTCAAAGATAGTAGGCCTTATCTTAGACCCAGTGTCTTCAAATAACCACTTACATAACCACACATTCAAATAAGCAGCAGTCTAACTCCAGAGACCTGAAACCATGATTTGGCTCCTCACACCTGTCAGGATGGCTATCCCGATAAATCAACAAACAGCAAGTGTCGGCAAGGATGAGGAGAAAAGGGAACCTTTGTGCACTGTGGGTGGGAATGCAGATGGATGCAGCCACTGTGGAAAGCAGTGTGGCGTTACCTCAAAAATAGCATTGCCTATGACCCCGTGGCCCCACTTGTGGGAATATCATCTGAGGAAACCCAGAACACTGATTTGAAAGGATAGATGCACTGCTACGTTCATGTCAGCATTACTTACAATAGCCAGGATTTGGAAGCCACCCCAGTTCCCATCAGCAGACGAGTGGATATAAAAGCTGTAGCACATTTACACAACGGAATACTACTCAGCCATAAAAAAGAAGGAAACCTTACCTTTTTGACAGCATGAAGGAACCTGGAGAGCATTATGTAAATGAAATAAGCCAATCAGAGAAAGACAACTACCATATGATTTTACTTATATGTGAAATTTAATGAACAGAATAAACAAAATAGAAACAGACTCACAGATACAGAGAACAAACTGACAGCTGTCAGAGATGCCAGGTTTTGGGGGATGGGTGCAAAGGCTGAAAGGATTAAGCGAAGAAAACAAACAAAGCAAAACAAACAGAAAACAACTACTCTTGCACACAGACAACAGGATGGTGATTACCAGAGGTAGAGCCGGTGGGGGAAGAAGAGGAGGATAAAGGGGGATAAATGATGATGGAAGGAGACTTGACTTTGGGTGTGAACACACAACACAATTTACAGGTTGATGTATTATAGAACTGTACACCTGAAACCTGTATCATTTTAATAACCAATGTCACCCCAATCAACTCAATAAAAATTTAAAAATAATAATGGGGCTCTTTGTAGCTAGCTTCTTCAAAGGGACATTACTGTGCATTCATAACCAATCTTCTGGACTGCTTCATGAGCTGCTCTTTGGATGATTTCTCCCTTTCACAAGTATGTCATACACAGAAGCTGCTAAAAATCCGTTCTTTCTTTTTGCCTCCACAGGCTCCATCGCACTCCCCATACACAAATGCACTATCCCGTAGCAAAGACTTTTGAATCGCATTGTTCTTCTGACCACTGGGCTACACAAACACACTGTTTCTAACACACCTTTCCAGGGAAATCGAGTTCACTGTGGAAGACCGAGGCATCGTTTCTAAATATTTGCTGCCCCTCCTAAATGGAAGACTACAGGCATAACTTCTTTCAAAGCACTTTGCTCTTTTGCACTTCACATATGTCGCTTTTTGCTCATTGATGCAAGGTCCTGAGCCAGCAAAATGATCACAACTTGCTTTAGTGTGAACTGGTGTAACTGCAATGGTGTAGAACTGAACGGGCCACATCCTGGAGGTATACCTGTATATTTCCTGAATCCTATCGCATACAGGATTGCTAAGGCAGCTTTCTTTGGCCAATAATTACAACTGGAGTGTGTCATTTTAGGATGACATATTTAAGAGCCATCATGAGGAGTGGTCCCCTAGGCCCACTAGTCCTATGTCACTATCCTGAGTAATGTGGATATTTAGCGTGATGGAGAAATAAAGCTTGTCATGTATAAATTACTAGAGATTTAGGGTTGGTATTTTCCCCAGTGTAACCAAGCATATGTTTGTTTGTTTTTTTAAATCACTTTTTAAAATCTATTTTTTATTAAAGTATGGTTGACTAGCAAAATACCTCTTGATCAATACATTCATTCATCTTTCTCTCTGCATAGTGGTATTGCATGCCTTAGTATCACCAGGATTTTTGGAGAGTAAATTGTTCCACAAAATATAAGGTGGACTCTGGAAAGTACTATATTAAAAATATAAATAAATAAAATAAGAGTAAAATAATTCCAGTGGAGAAAGTTAAGAAAGTTTTAGGGAGGTAGACATTAAATCAAGTAATCTAATCCATGCAGCAGTTCTCAACCTGTGGATCATGACCCCTTTCACAGGGGTCGCCTAAATACATCCTGCATATTAGATATTTACATTAGGATTCATAACAGTAGCAACTTTACAGTTATGAAGTAGCAACGAAATAATTTTATGGTTGGGGGTCATTACAACATGAGGAACTGTTTTAAAGGATCGTGGCATTAGGAATGTTGAGAACCACTAATGATTAGAGGGTTTGGGGGAGTGCCTAGTACAGAGTAAGCTAGGAAGAACTAGATCCATGCCAGGCAGCTACTACCAATAACAAATAGAGTTTCGGAACCTTGACACATGCCAAGAAAATGAGTATAAACCTTATACAACATCGTTGGTTACGCTTATTAGATATTTTTGTTGGATTTGTTTTTAAAGAAAAGAATGAAAAGTTCAGAAAGACTGCAGCTAAACTATAAATGTATGACTCATATAGCAAGAAGATTCGTAGCAAATTTCAGCTTAAAGGAGTAATTAGAATAAAAAGATGAAGTGTGTGTGTGTGTGGGGGGGGTATTTGTTTTCTATCAGTGCTGTAACAATGTATCAGAAATTTAGTGCCCTAAAAAAACACAAATTTATCGATTTACAGATGTGTAGGTCAAAAACCCAACATGGATTTCAATGGACTAACCTCCGGGTGTCAGCAGGCTGCATTCCTTTGTGAAAGCTCTAAGGGAGAATTAATTTCTTACCTTTTCCAGCTTCTAGAACGTTTCTCCTCGACTTATAGCTCTTTCTTCTACGCCAGCAACGTGGAGCTGAGTCTTTCACATTCTGTAATCCTGCAGACTCTGCCTTCGGAGTCCCTTTTGGATTTTTAAAGAGGCTTGTGATTACATTGGACCCACCTGAATAATTCAGGATCCTCGCCCTCTTTTAAGGTCAGCTGACTGGCATCCTTAATTCTATTTGCAACCTTCACTTTCCTTTGGCAGGTAACTGCACACATTCACAGGTGTCAGGGATACAGAAGCAGCCATCTCTGGGGGAGCCCCTATTCTGCCCCTCATGCAGATAGTTCTGTTTTCATCCAGATTGAGTTGGATGTATAATTACGCCGCAGGGGACACGGTCAGATGTTAAGAGGAATTGCAGCATTGCTCTCTCCCTTGGTTTTCAAGACAGGCCCTTTCATCCCAGCTGAGGCCGGGCAAACAACTCTCCTCTATTGTTCTATGAATATTCAGGTGAAAGTGGATTTCTGCCAAGAGCTTTAGCAAACTTTGCCTGTGTCCACCTGATAGACTCCCAGAGTTTGGTTATCTATGAAACCTTGCTTCAGAAATCATCTGCATTGCCCTGGCTGGTTTGGCTCAATGGATAGAGTGTCGGCCTGTGGACTGAAGGGTCCCGAGTTCGATTCTGGTCAAGGGCACATGCCTGGGTTGTGGACTTAATTCCCAGTAGGGGGCATGCAGGAGGCAACCAATCAATGAGTCTCATCATTGATGTTTCTATCTCTCCCTCTTCCTTTTTCTCTGAAATCAATATATATATATATTTAAAAAAGAAATCACCTGCATGACTAAGTGCCTTCTCACCACAGGTCTGAGTAGTTCAAGAAAAAAAAATTAGGCATGGTCCTGGCCACTCCCAGACAGCTGTTAGCTTGTTGGAAATCAGAAGCTTCCTTTTCAACCGCTACCTCAGCTTTGGAAGAGAACTGTAGGTCTACAAAATAAAGTGTAACTAATATCAAAGGATGTAGGTAATCAAAATATCCTCAAAGCTATCCTCTCATGATTAAATTCTTATCCATTTTTTAAAATATTGTAACAACAAATTAATTGACCAAAGTGAATTGCAGTTATCACGAAGAATCCAGGAACAGGGAGGGGAATTAACATGTAAATTACTTTGTTGTCTTTGCATCAGGTGAGATGGTTTAAGGTAATCAAGACAAAGGACTGTGCCTTAAATCTATCCCAGATTTATTGCAATGTGTTCTATTTCATTATCAATTTATTTTTATTACCTACTGGAATTAAGTGTTAATATCCTCACAACCTACCACAAACAATTTTTTATACTTAGGAAGCATTTTTGGATTAGGTTTTGATTAAAGTGAGCAGATTACAGAAGACCCTGCAAAATAGTAGGATGATTCATAGTGAGTAGGACGTATACACAGCAAAAAATCATACAAAAGGCTTGTAAAGGGAAAAAAGAGGGGGAAAAAATCAGTTCTTCAGAAACTAGCTTTTATATCAGGATCAATGAAACATGGCTAGTTGGACTCAATTCAATTAATTGCTGACTAAAATTAAAATATGTTCTGTGCATCAGCACAAATTCCTCCCTTGACCATTGTAAATATCCCCAAGTTCTTCGCACAGGCATCTTTAGGACCCACTCTACTTTCTGTTATACCTTCATAGACAATTACATCTTTCTTGAGATATCATGTGCATTATATTTTATAGCACTCTGGGTGAAGTCTAACTACTTTATACACAATAAGGCCATCTCTTTGATTTATACTGTATTTCTCTCAAATTCTGCTTGCCTTTTTCAATATAGAATTATAGTGAATTTCAAGCCATGGGGAATACTTTTATAATAAGTCCCACATTTATCTGCAACTGCTTGTGTGTTGCAGAATTCTTTGTTTTTTTCTTTCTTTTTCTATTACAGTTTTTGCAGAATTTGTTACACTATTTTGTTTTAGCTAAAATATAGTTGCATCTTAGCAAGTGCATTGAAAAAAAGCTTCTTTTTCTAAACCTTCTGTTCTTCCTCACACCTTAAATTTTCTATCTATAATCATTTTCCAACAAAAGTATACTGTTTTCACACATTTATACATATTGAGCAAAAATTAATAAAAAGTTCTGGATATATTCTCCTCCTTGATGAAAACAAAATTGGTACGAAGCAACTGAAGGAGAGCTTTTGATTAAAAGAAAAGTAATATAAGTAGATGAATAACACCAGAAAGGAAAGTAGAAACACATTTATCTCCTTTCTTTATTCCTTCTTTCCTCATCATTCTGAGCTTATAAAGGATGTTGTATCATTACTTTCCCCTGAGCAATGTTAATTTCTTTCCCAAGCCTCTCATTTGCTTGGCTTCTTCATTTTTTTTAGCCTGGCAAGGAAAAAAACAATCTGTTTGAATAACATATAGAAAACATATATTTTAACTATATATCTATTTATATGAATAATGAAAACCAACAGAGCTATTTTATAGCTTGAAGACCACAAAAGAAAATCAGAAGAAAGATAATTATAGAATTATATATTCTATAAAAACTAAGGTATTGTTCCCTCTTGTACTTATCTCAATAGTACTGTATTGGAGATGATAAAAAGAGATTGATATTAATTTTGGAGTTTCGATCATCTAGGGAAGGAAGATAACAAGTGAGAGAGGTCAGTGAAGCCCAAACTTAAGACCACATGTTGTAATGTACCCCGAGAATCACACGAAGACGGCTCAAGAAGTCGAATTAGGAGTCACGTTTATTGCAAATCTGGGACTATGAGGGGGCACCTCAAATCTCATAGTAATAATATGGCCACAACACAAGATTTATATAGGCAAAAATCACAAGGTATCGATTACATCTTTGGGTTTGGAATGAGGAACCTGGTTTGCAAAAAGCAGTTACAGAAGCAGAATTGAACATGTTAGTTAAATTATAGTTTTGGGTTTCTAGATCACTGAATCAAAGGACACACATAGCCTAGAGCCATGGGTCTTGTGACCCCTGAGTTGACAGGAACGCATTATCTGGAACCATCGAGCCTTATGACCACTGAGTCAACTGGAATGCGCTATCTGTAGCCAGTGAGGTATTTTAGGGTGATTGTGCTGCCCTGGTTCTCAGGGTGGATCACAGAAGAATGTGCTTTCTAAAACCAGTAAGATCACAATCAATGAGATATTCACATTACAATCAATAGGGTATTTAATCAAGTACATTCAGAAAATCAAAATAACTTTTCTATTATTTTAGCAAGCAAATGACAGAAGCCAAACAGCAAGGTTAGAACTAAACTACTATTTCTACCTGGGATGATTGCTGCCATCCTTCACATGTAAACAGAGATGAGACCAGAGAGCAGCACAGAGCCCCTTGCACCTGCATTCCATTCAGGCATTTGAGTGAGGACTAGACGCCACCTGGGTGGAGCTCCTTTATTGGCTGTCTTCCTAGTTTTTGTCCTGTGAATATCTTCCATGGAAAACAATTAATACATTACAGTTTCATTTGCCCAGGAAGGGTCAAGATTATCTGTGACCTGAACTTTGCTTGACCTCAACCAAGTTGCCCCCTTGCAAACAACTTACTCTTTTCAATGGTTAAGTTCTCTCCAACTAAATTTAGAACCATGAATATCTAATCTTACACTAGAGCAGGACTGAATGCATTCCGATTGAGATATTGCCTCAAATTTGCACTCCACTGTGAAAACATTACCTGAAAGTGAATCAATACCTCTAAGCATAATTTTTAAATGAAAAATTAATTGTGAACAAAGACCTCAAATAGGAAGTGATTCTTACTAACAGAAGGGGTTGAAATGTCTTTCCTATTACTCATGACACCACCTCAGCAAATGAGAATACAAGAATTGCTCATATCAGGGAAATAACCTTCTTTTTTATAGTATCATCAAGTCAGACTATCAATCCTGACAACAATTGTTCTAAAAAAAACTCTCATATTTTTAAAATCCTTTCCTAACTCCTTTAAACATTGCTATGTGGAGACATTAGGACAGGGTTCCATTAGGATCTTGATAAATACATCAAAATTTCAGTAGCAAAATAATGTTAATACTCCTACATACAGTCACAATAAGGAGGTAACATAGCATGATGATTAAAACCACAGAATTAAAGTAATAGCACAGCCTGAACTCACACTATGAGTTAGAGTTAGAACTTCAGCTCTGTCATTCATATTGCTAATATGTTGATGGAATATTATTATGTGCCAGCCATTACACTGGTTGGTTTTAAATATTACCTACAATCCAGAAACATGCTTTGCTCATGTTGCTTTCAGTATCTGCTCTGCCTTTCCACTCTCACACTCTCAATGGCATATTCAGCTTTCTAAATTTTAAGGGCAAATCAAATGTCATCATTGCTGGAATTTCTAAAATCTGCATCCTGCAATAACTTTTATCACCACTAGACTCAAGTATAATTAATTAATCCCACTTTCTAAACTGTTTTAATAATACATTTTACATAATTTTCTTGTTTGACTGACTCATATGTTTATTTGCCTACATGAAATATAAACTTCACAATATACTGTTAGAAGTCAGATGGAATCAGCTGGGGTGGGGCCTGCCCTGGGTCCTGAACAGGGATAGGACCAACACTACCTTCAGATGGCCTCTCTATGAGCTGCCCAGCGGCCAGCAGACCACCAGTGGGCAGATTCAGAGCCAGCAGGTTCTTGGCCAAGCTCAGAGGAAAATGACATGACCTTAATGTGACTAGGGTCCTAGACTAATTATAATAAAACTAGAGACCCAGCGCATGAAATTTGTGCACAAGTAGGGTCACTAGGCCTGGCCGGTGATCAGGGCCAATCTGTAGAGCAACTGATGAGGTTATGGGGTGGGGGGTAGAGTAGGAGTGGAGGACAGGCCTCTGCTGGCACCCACCTTGGCTTGCCTGGGGCCTATATGCTAGGAGAAGCTCCTGCATTGAGCATCTGCTCCCTGTTGGTTCGTACATGTCATAGCAACTTGTCATTCTGCCAGTCTTAGGTCGATTTGCATATCAAGCTTTTATTATATAGGATTTGCATTTCAGTTTTTAGGCTCATCCCCCCCTACCCCTCAATGGGTTTTTCAGGATACATTATGGGTAAAGGCATAACTAGAAGAAATATGGATTCTGTCAATCATCCCTGAATGCAAATGAAAGTCTCCTCCTAGAAAAATCCCTCTTTTAAACCCAGGAGTTCAGGGCCATTGTCTCTCTCCCTTGACTGGCCCACTCCTTTTAGGAATACACCTTCAATAATGCCCATTTTGCTTTACTTTCATTTTTTGTTGACCTTAACATCTTTTCTGTGTCAATTAAAAGAACCAAGATCCCAACCAGTAACCTCAATCAGTAACATATACCTTGTATAAATCTCTCTCCTACTGTTCCAAACATTTAACATATGCTGAAAAATAGTGGCTTATTAAAGATGAGAACAGCCCAGCTGGCATGGCTCAGTGATTGAGTATTGACCTATGAACCTGGAAGTCATTGTCAGATTCCCAGTCAGAGCATATGCCCAGGTTGCAGCGAGAACCCCAGCGTGGGGCATGCAGGAGGCAGCCAATCAGGTGAGAGGGAAAGTGTGCTTTTGTGTAGGGTAATCAGGGAAGCCCACACTGACAGAATAAGATTTGAGAAGAAATCTGAAGACAGCACAGAGCAAGCCATGTGGATTCCTGGGGAAGAGAATCAGTATAAAAGAATAGCAAATGCAAAGATTTAAAGCCAAAAAATTTAACTCCGGAGACTGTGTCCCTATTAATGCTCTGCACTTTCTTTTAGGGCTGTGATAAGCATTAAATGAGTTTTTATATGCAGGAACCTATGATGGTACTTCCAAAAAATCTAATTATTATGAGAAAAATTATAAATGTTTACATAGACCAAAGCAGATTGTTGTTGCATAGACCTTCTACTCTTCATCAGCTATATAAATATGGCAAAAATGCAGAATTGAGACTTCTTAATAGTGACCTCAAAATAATAAGTTTAAAATAATTATTACTCAACTGTGAAAATATTGTCAATATAAAAGGTATTGTCATAACAGACTATATGACTTAGGAATAAAAAGTAAAAGTTTTAAGTCTCAGAGAAAAGGGGAGGGGGAGAGATCAACCAAAGAATTTATATGCACTTAGGAATGTCTCATGGACACAGACAATAGTGCAGAGAATGCCTGGGGAGGGGGGAGGAGTGGGGAGGAGGGTGCCAGTGAGGAAAAAGAAGACATCTGTAAAACTTTCAACAATAAATATTTTTTTTAAGTTAAGGATCAAAACAAGCATCAATGTAGTTTCCTGAGTAGTCATTGGTGAATATTTTTCTAGGCTTAAAGCAAGCAGATTTTATCCATCTGTGCTTCATCATGAAACTTTTAATAAAATATAAATAAAACCCTATCTCATAATATGCTTCCTGGGTTGTAGAATGTACACATTGTGAAACTGCACATGCCCATCAATACATTCCCAGGGCTAAGTAGCAGCTCTACTGTGCTGATGGAGGCTGCCTTGCCTTCCTTCACAGCGTGACTAAATTTGCCACACCTTGTCAATTACAAAAGGTGCTGTTGGCACAACTCCTTCTGGCCAAAAGGTTGCTCCTCAATTCACACTTATAGGAAGGTAAGGCAGCCTTAGTAAGTCGTAGGTAAGCCCAGACGAAGTTGGAGATTCAATATTTTCATGAGCATCACAAAATAGTTCAATTAAGTGTCAATTTTTTTTTTTTTTATAATCAGAAGTTGAGTTGTGATAGTCACTAGCTTCCACAAATTGACTGTCTCTGGGTCAACATTTTCCTTTAGATGGTGGCCTTCAACAGCTTTTAACCCATAGAATTCAAATATAGCATCAATTACTTCAACACTCCCTCCTACACACAGAGCTGAGGATTGTCTTCTCTGTCCCTAGAACTATTTCCTTCCTGAGCACCTCAAAGAGATTCATAGAGTGAGCGGACCACACCAACTTGAAATATCTTACCTTCCCATTATGTTCTTTTGAAAAGCCATAGCAATCTATTTTATTTCTCTCGTTTTGCCCCTCGCTGAGATATACAGAAAGTTTTGGAGATTCAGAAATCTTTCCAAATTATTACAATCTCTATCCCTTTCGGCAGAACCTAACCCCCTAAAAGCTCAAGTACCTTCATTGCCTATACTACTCCTCAGTGAATTCTCTAGATAACGATGTAGGTATAATTTAACATAAATTGCCACATCTAATTCTCACATTTTAAAAAGGCTGTACAACAACCATTATTCTTTCTTTTTAAATATAAGACTGCGTTTAGAACAAGTTCAGGTAATTAATTGATTTTAAAACCGTTGTTCACTCAACTGCACCCACACCTTTTCCTTATGATATGTCACAAAATAAGAAAATGATTATGAATTAAAGAATTCAAGGGGCCAGGGGTGGGTCTTGTCTAATGCTAGGTCTGTTCTAGCTGAAATCAGAGCTGATTTCACATTTTCCCAGATGGCTTGGTCAGCCTCTGTATTTTCATACCCTGCCTTAAATTACCTGGCCTTTTCTTTTTCTCATCTGTTCACAGGCATTTTTGTGATTGGGTGTTATTACCAACAATAAAAATATCCTCCATTTAGTTAGTGTAAGTTGCTTATAAAATGCCTCATCAACTATTGCTACACTTTGAGTCTAAACTTGTTAGCACAGGGTGATCAAAGCAATGCCAGGTCCTTTTTTTATTATTATTACTTGAATTAATTTGGGGTCTGATGGCTCAAAACGTGGTTAGTAATGCCATTGTGTATTTAATATCTCTGACAGTGGCAAAATAGTATTGCTCACCATTTTATATAGTAACTAGGGGCCCGGTGCACAAAAATTTGTTCACTCGGGGTTCCCCCAGCCCAGCCTGTGCCCTCTCACAGTCTGGGGACCCCTCAGGGGATGTCCACCTGCTAGCTTAGGCCTGCTCCATGGGGATCAGACCTAAACTGGCAGTCAGACATCCCTCTGGCAGTCCGGGAGCCCTCGGGGGATGTCCACTTGCCAGCGGGGAACAGGCCTAAGCTACAGTCAGACATCCTTAGTGCTGCTGAGGAGGCGACTGCTGTACTGGAAGCTGGCAGCCTGGCTTATGGCTGACAAAGTCCCCCTGTGGGAGTGCACTGACCACCAGGGACAGCTTCTGCATTGAGCATTTGCCCCCTGGTGGTCAGTGTATGTTATAGTGACCAGTCATTCCCAGCTGTTCTGCTGTTAGGATCAATTTGCATATTACCCTTTTATTATATAGGATAATTTTTATGTTTTAGTAAATATTTGAAAATGTCCTAAATAATATGCTCTGCAGTTAAAAATGCAGCAAAGTAAATATGTGAGCTTATAATCTAATACTAATACTTGCAGCAAAGTGGAAGTCAGACTGTCCAACCTAATGCCTTCTTCTAAGAAAATAAAAATAGTTTGAAATTTCCTCTTTATTTCATAAAATGGAGCATTATAGCTAATATAAAATGCAGATATATTTAAAATAAATGTAATGTATTAATGGTAATGATACTGCTGTAATTAACCTAGTTATTAATAACAGAAAAAGGAGCAAAGGGAAAGCCAAATATTATAGGCATCAAATATTATAGGCATGTCATTTGGGCATCTTCACCAGGAAGCTACAAGTTTATACCCCCCAGGGGTCCAGCAAAGGGAAGATAGACCCATGCCCAGTAAAGAGAGTGTGTGTCAGTGGGGGGGGGGGGGGGGGGGGGGGGGGGGGGGGGGGGGGGGGGGGGGGGGGGGGGGGGGGGGGGGGGGGGGGGGGGGGGGGGGGGGGGGGCGGGGGCGGGCAGCAAAGGTGCTTACTATCAGTCACACCTGGGAGCAGGTCATTGATCAGAACAGGCATGACCGCTACAAGGGCATGAAATTTGGGATATTTAATCCCCTGAACAAAAAAAAGTTAGCTCTCTTGTGCTCTTATTGGTCTTGGTTGCCCTGGGGACTCTGGTTGCAGGGGTCATGCCCTCTTGGCTCCCCTGCATTCACCCACATGCCCATGGACAAGAGGACCCACACACGCAATGGACTAATGGACTGAAGCTAGCATGATGCTGAACTGGACCTGGCGGCAACATGGAAAGGAAATTATGGACATTGGTTTTGCTTTTAGCTCTGCTGAAAACCCAGCTGCACTTCTATGACTGGAATGGGACTTTAGAAACCCAGGGATATAATTCCACATGAATAAAAATCACTCATCTTCCCATGCATGTGAGTCTCAGGAAATTCTTTTTCTGGAGGTCTCATAGGGACTCCATCCCTAGCACTCAGTGGGGAAAGAGATACCCCAATTTCCCCAATAACAGTGATATGAGATGAATAAAAAATTAATGTCTTAGTTCAGGTTTCCTAGAAGCAGAGTCAGACACTGGGATTCAGGCACATGGAATTTCTTGAGTTATTTTAGGAGAAGGCGAGTGAGGGAAGTGAGAAGGGGAAGGAGTAGGAGCTAAGTGCAGATGTGCTCTCAGCTGGAATCTAGCTTCAGACCTGTACCTTCAGGAGCTCTGGAATTGTGTTGTTTGATTGAGTAGCCACGGGACATTTGTGTCAGTTGCACACTTGAATGTGGCTTGTTTAAATATAGAACTTTATATTTGGTTTCATTTTATTTAAATTGTAAAATCCACTCCATTCAAGTATTAGAAAAAAAATTAAGCATGTTTGGAAAACCTGGAGTATGTGAATTGATTCTTCAGCTGTAAATATTATGAAATCTAAATACAGATCAGCATTTCTGATGAAAATTTAGTTTTCAATTTGAGATAGGCTGTAAGTTTAAAATACACACCTGAGTATGTGTGTATCTGTGTGTGTGTTTGTTTGTGTGTGTGTTTTAATATATTTTTATTGACTTCAGAGAGGAAGGGAGAGGGAGAGAGAAATATAGAAACATTAATGATGTGAGAGAGTCATTGATCTGCTGCCTCCTACTAGGGATTGAGCCCAAAACCCAGGCATGTGTCCTGACTGGGAATCGGTCATTGGTAGAAGTTCAATCACTGAGCCAGGCCTGAGTGTGTGTTTTATACTAAGCCTTAGCATAAAAAAATTTAAAAGTATTAATAATATTAATATTGATTACATATTTAAATGACATTTTGAATGTTAAGTAAATAAAATAAAATTTCACTTTTTTTACATTCTTTTCATGTGGCTACCAGAAAATTTTAATTTCAAACATAACTTGCATTTTATTTTTATCTAGCAGTGTTCTGTAATAACACTGTCCAATAAAACTTCATGTCATTAGGGAAATATTCTATATCTATGCTGTTAAAAAAGGTGGCTTTGGAATTCATAAAATGTTGCTAGTGAGCCCAAGGAACTGACATTTTCAATTGCATTAATTTAAATATAAATAAAAATGGCCACATCTGGCTAATGACTGCCATGTAAAACTGTGTAGTCAGAACATGACACACTAGAACTGGTCACATGTTAGTTGTCTTAGCTCATTCAGGTTGCTATAACAAGTACCACCGGTGCAATAGCTCATAAACAAGAATTTATTTCTCAGAGTTCTGAAAGAAGGTGTCAGCACATCCAGGTGAGGATTCACTTCAGAGTTGCAGACTTCTGTTTCATCCTCACATGGTAGAAATGGTGAGGGAGCTTTCTGGGGTCTCTTATAAGCATTAATCCTACTGATGCGTGCTCCAACCTCAGAAACTAAGCACCCCCAAAAACATCACTTCTCTTTTTTTAATATATATATTTTGATTGATTTAGGAGAGGAAGGGAGAGAGAAAGAAATATCAATGATGAGAGAGAATTATTGATTGGCTGCCTCCTGCATGCCCCCTACTGAGGATTGAGTCTGCAACCCAGGCCTGTGCCCTGGACCAGAATCAAACCTGGAACCCTTCAGTCTGGCAGGCCAGCATTCTATCCACTGAGCCAAAATGGCTAGGGAAAGACTCTACTTCTAATACTATCATATTACTTTAGGATTTCAACATATGAATTGAGGTGGGGGGGGGGGCAAACATTCAGATCATAGCAGGAGTTAAGGGATCTCCTATTCTAGCCAAAGGCAATTCTCTGAAAGTATCTTTGAGCAGTTAGCACTCATTTTCATAGTAGCTAGAGTATAAGGGTATAGGCCAGTTAATGGGAATATAGTCAAAGTAGCATCCATTGGAGGGAGAAATTCATAATAAAGTGGCACATATTTTAATACATAAAGTCTCAGATACAAGAACACTTCAAAACAAAATATTTAGATATTTAAACCTATTCCTGGAATTTTATGAACTAGAGGCCTGGTGTATGAAATTCATGCACTTGTGGTGAGAAGGCTAAAAAGGGCTAATTCAAATATAGTCCTGATGTTTTGGGGGGATGGCAGTTGGAATTCATGCTAGCAGGCTCAGTGTGCATTCTTAATGACCTGTGGCTGAGTCATTGCCTCCTTCCCTGAAACTGAATTTGCAGAACAGAAGCCATAAGTGCTGCCCTAGGGGAAGGGTGGATTGTTAGCTGGTGCCAAAACCTTGGGACACCTGGGGGGAGGACTTCCTCCAGGGCCTTGAAGGGGGAAGGGGGCATATTTGCAATACAATGAACCCGAAAGGTGGTTATAAAAGCAAAGTCCCTGCGTGTTACTCCACTATGATTTGGAAAATTTTCCCAGGGTCTGTCATGCGTAATAATTAAAACTGTGTTTCTTCGCTTCTTCAAAGTGTCACTTAGTTTTTCTGGGTCTTTCTGCAACAGTGGAGGGGGGGTTCCCCAACCTGGCCTGTGCTCTCTCAGTGTGGGAGTTCCGAGATTGATTGCCTTAAAGAGGTAGGCCTCGCCCACCCATCCATGGCTCCTCGATGGATTGCCCCAAAGAGGTAGGCCAGAGCTGGAGTTCCCACCTCCATGCCACACAGAACTTCCAGGACCCCTGGAATCACTGTGCGGAGCCACCAGGACCCATCTCCATGGCTCCACATGTAGCCACCAGGACACAGGCAGCGTCAAGTCCCCGCCCACCCATGCTTTGCCAAGCACACAGCCCCGCCCACCTGCGTATGCCACAGCCTCCTAGTGATGGATTATTATGAGGTGAGGGCATCATAACATGAGGGTGTGATGACCACATAGGCTTTTATTAGTATAGATGTGACAGCTTCTAATATAGGTGGTTTGTGTAGAGATTCAAATACCACAAATAATGTTGCTGTAAGAAACATCATTTTCCAAAATGTAGCTAAATCCTGGGAAAATTTGAATTTAAAAAAGACAACCCATCTTCAAATGACACAGTAGTTACATTTTTAAAAATTCAGTGTACATAGAAACTGTGCAAAAATATGCTGGCTGAATAATGCAGAGTTTGGTTCTAGGACTGAATAATGATAAACAAGGATTTCATTTTCAATCTATCTAGAGCGATATTTGAAAGCTGTGAAAAACTTAGGAATACTCTTCATTTTCCAATTGTGTACACATTGATGGTTAGCCTTCATGACTTACTCATTAATATTCTCTTTCGATCACTAGAAAAGTCAAAATTCCCTGCCAGAAATTTTCAAATGCTCCCTCTTCACCAAATTCCTAAGATTCTCCAGGGTCCAATACAACAACCTCACTGAGAACTATTGGTATAGGCAAACTAATCTTGGGCAAGTGAATTGGGAACATGGGAATGTTTCATGACAAAATTTTCTACATTCCACAATTAAATTCCAAGGGCATTCTAGAAACTCATGCACACACACACATGCAGACACATAGACACACACACACATTAAAGAGATGATTGTTAGAAAAAGTATGAAACCAGTGTAACAATATAAAAATAGGCAATAAAATATATTTTGTATAATCTATATATATAAAACCCTAATATGCAAAGAGACCAAACAGCAGAATAACCAAACAACTAAACAATCAGTCACTATGACATGCGTTAACCACCAGGGGGAACGTGTGGAAAAAGGTGGGCCTCGGCAGCAGGCGGCAGAGTGTGGAACATGGCAGGTGTCAGCTGTGGTGGGACGGTAGAGCAGGTGAGCAGGGGTGCCAGACCAAGATAGGCCGCAGGTCGTTGTCACTGGGGAGAGCCTCTGGTGATTTCTGAAAATTCTTTGCTCCCACACCCCGCAATCCCACCCAGTGCTTGCACCTGCTGCCAGCGTTGGCCCTGCTGGAACCCGCTGCTGGTGCTGGAGCCACCACTCGCACCCACTACTGGTGCCTGGCTCCATTCCCATTGCTCAGTGCCATCAGCGGGTGTGAGTGGTGGCTGCCAGCCCCAATCGCCCCTCAGGGATTCTCCAACTCCCACTGCTCCTAAGAGGCGGTTGGGGCAGCAGCTGCTGCTTGCACCTGCTGACAGTGTCGGCCCGTCTCACACCCACTGCTGGCGCTGGCCCAATCACTCTGAACCATCAGCCAGTGCAAGCAGGGCCGGCGCAGTCAGTGCACAGGAGCAGCAGGAGCAGGGCTGCAGGCAGAGGGGAACCAGGGGCGATGGCAGGAGGGGTCGGATGGGGGCACGGAGGATGGGCTGAGACCCACCCCTGTGCCCACCGCAGCCTTATGGCCCACAGCTCCTTTCAAGGTGCACAAATTCGTGCACTGGACCCTTAGTATCTACAATAATAAAAGCATAATATGCTAATTAGACCAGACAGCCAAACGACCTTCCAGACATCATCCCGGACTTCCTTCCAGATGACGCCACAGAGGTGGGGGGACAAGGCAGAGGAGGTTTTGGGCTGTCAGGAAGGCAGGCAGAGGCAGTTAGGGGTGATCAGGCAGGCAGGAAAGCAGTTAGGGGTGATCAGGCAAGCAGAGGGGTTAGGAATGATCAGGCAGGCAGGCAGGTAGGTGAGCAGTTATGAGCCAGTGGTCCCAGATTGCGAGAGGGATGTCTTGGATTGTGAGAGGGTGCAGGCTGTGCTAAGGGAGCCCCTCCTGCTCCCCCCGCCCCCATGCACAAATTTTGTGCACTGGGCCTCTAGTATAAATATAAAAACAGAAATATAAAGTTCTATTTGCTGGTCAAATGCTTATACTTGCATGCATATTTATAAGAGAATTGTGGAATTCATGGTGCTAAAACTTTCAGATAGCATTCAAGAAGCCTACCAATTAGAACATAATGACATTCTAATGTTATGAAAATAATTACAAATGTTACAATAATTAATTGAGAGTATAAGTTCAAAGTAAATTTAGAGAGGAAAAATTCTTCTCTTATCATACCATATTTGCAACCTAAGTTACAATAATTGATTTGCTTTGAACTCAGGACTGTAATCATTTTGATTTGTTTTTCATTTAAGAATAATAAGAAGAATGCAAAAACTTTTTATATCAGGCACTCATACTACATTAAAAAAGTGTCCATTGACATTCTCAGGGTTTTATAGTAAAAATAAATAAATAAATAACCTGGCTTTCCCCATTGCTGCATCCAGGTTATCATGTATCTTAAAAACTATATTTTGAACAACTCTGAAGTCCCCTACCCTTGAGTTTGTCCTGAAAGAAAATGAAGAGCAAAAAGGACAGGCATAGAAGGAAAACAAGACTGCCATCTCATTAGCCAGATGATTGAAGAAAAATATGTCCCTCATGCCTAACTGCCTTCACAGATGCTTAGACTTGCCCTATAACCTGAACCTGCTGAAAAAGCCTTTTAGCTACTGCATCAATTATTTTTCCTAGAGAAAAAGCATTAAAATATCAGAGTAGTCTCAGCAGGCAAAAGTATCCAGAGAAAACTAGATTTATGGGGGAATAATTGTTACTAATAATTATAGTAATTACTACTCAGAAGAGAAAGATATCCTTCTTTACTAAATTCACCTTTTCTTATGACCTGAACGTCATCATTTCCTGGATCTTCTTAGCATACGTTCCACCGTTTTAATCTCCTGAATAATGTAACCTGTTGCTCTCCCCTGTTTTCCCTCTTACTCCATCCTTTAGATTCCTTCCACGTTGATCCTAAAATTACTCTCTATGGTTACTCCAGGGGAAAAACCATACTCTATGCATTATGCCAAGTTGCTTTCAAAGTCTCTAACTGTTTGTTTGCTTCACCCAACATTTCCGAATGCATTTTTTACTATTCCCTGAAGTGTTTTTTCTTCTTATTGTTCTACTCAAGCTTAATGTGGTTTCCACATTCTAATGAGGTGACTTCATGTACAGCAGAGGACTATTCTGGATCCTCTGAATTTGGAATCTAAGAGTAAATTAGTCCTGGCTAATTGTCTTCCCTATTTTGCTCCCAAGTCACAGTATTATCATCACTTTTTATCTTTCAAACACAGACACCTTGAATACCTGCTATGTCATTTGTCTTGAAGAACCTTTATTTAACTTTTCATCATTTCTGTGGAGGACCAATAAAATTTGCATGTTCAACTGAAATATTGATGCTCAATCAAGGCATTGGTGGGAAATTTTTTAAGCGTCAAATTTTTTTAGCTGAACGTTACAGGAGGTGGATGTTCAAAAGAAGCATACATTCCAGGACAAATACTTGAAAGTTAAAAGAAACAACTGTAGAGACAGCCTAATTCTCCCATTTTTCCTGATAATGATTTCTATAATTCTGATCAGTTAATATTTCTGGTTGCTCTGTTACAATATTGTTAAGTTTAGAAAAATACTGTGAGAGGTTGCCTTACAAGAAAGCTTTTTGTTGTTGTTAAAACTCCTTTCTATATAAACCTTAACCATACTATCTTACTTTGAAGCTAGTCTGAAGATATCAAAATCCTCACTTCCCAAATAGTCAAAAGATCTTCATAAAATCTCCTAAACTTCATGAACTAGACTAGTCTTTTTTATTATTTCTTTTGACTTTTTCCAAGATTCAGAAGAGATATTATAACCATTATAGAAGTCCTGGAACCAGTTACACATTACCTATCTTCTGAATCTTAGTATATTTACTCATGCTGTTTACTGTTACCTGGAATTCCCTGGAACCTCTAAATAGCAATTAAAAGCCCTACAAATTATTTTAGTGTCAACTCAGTCTTTCTGACCCCCACCCCATGAATTTCCACAAAATTAGAGGGAACACTTGATGGCAAGGAAAGGTAGCCAACTAAAATATGAAAAATTTTTGGCCTCAGGGATAGCAAGTATTAAAAAGGTAAAGACTAGTCCTGGCTAGCCGCTAGTCTGACTCAAGTGCATGTGTGTTGTCCCATGCACCAAGTGGGCACCAGTTTGATTCCCAATTGGGTTCACATGCTGAGATTGTGGGCTTGATCCCCAGTAGGGGATATACAGGAGGCAGTCAATCAATGTTTCTATCTCACATT